>OVBE01007247.1:0-18713 GCA_900406425.1 Iberis pinnata
ACGATATGATAGTGTAATTAGGAATTGACCACGTAGGAAAAATCCTACTATCAATTTTGCGCCGTTTCCGGGGACAAATTGATAACCACCGTTCATCACTTTAAAATTCCTACTATCACAACCTTAAAGGCAAAAGGGTTTAGAGACATGAAACTGATCAGTCATTGTTCACTTCAAAGAGTCAAAAAGATGTAGTAGTTATTCTTGTATATGTTGATGATATCATCATTACAGGAAATGAAAAGGTAGGTTTCCAAGACACTAAACTCTATCTCAAATATGTTTTTGGCATTAAAGATTTGGGTGAACTAAAATACTTCCTTGGGATAAAAATATGTAGAACAAAAGAAGGCTTGTTTCTATCTCAAAGGAAGTACGCATTGGATTTGTTGTCTTTGACAGGTAAATTAGGTTCCAAACCTGCAAAAACTCCACTCGAAGAAGGATACAAAGCGATCCTAAAGGGGGAGATCGAAGATCAACTATAAAAAAACCTAACACTCTACAGAAGACTTGTTGGTAAGCTAATCTACTTAACAATTACACGACCTGATATTTTTTTGTTGTGAATTAGGTAAGTTAACATATGCAAGTTCTAAAGATCACCACTGGAACATGGTTGAGAGAATTCAAAAGTATCTCAAAGGTGCTCCCGGACAAGGCATATGGATGGGCTGTAACAAAAACACATAAATTATGGGCTATTGTGATGCAGATTTGACAGGAGACAAGAATGATAGAAAATTAACGACGGGTATTGTACCTTTGTAGGAGGAAACTTAGTCACTTGGAAGTCAAAGAAGCAAACGACTGTGGCGCTATCAACGGCTGAAGCCGAATATAGAGCCATGAGAAAGCTTACAACCAAGTTGATGTGGCTTAAATATCTTCTCAAAGACTTAGGTGTTGACTAAAGAGATCATATCACCATGCATTGCGACAATCAAGAAACTATTCACATCGCATCCAATTCAGTGTTTCACGAAAGAACCAAACATGTGGAGTTAGATTGCCACAAGGTCAGATAAATGGTAGAAAAGAAAGTAATCTTACCTTGCTACATAAAGAGCTCCGATCAGTTGGCCGATATCTTCACCAAAGCCGCAAGTATAAGTGTATGCAAGTTCATCCACGAGAAGTTTGGACTCACCAACCTAATTAAAGACTAGAAGGTTCAAACGAGTAATCTTGAGTACCTGGTGGAAAAGAGCTTCCTAACTTACCGTCTCAAAGTATCATCAACACAACTGTGTTATTTCAAATAAGCACAAAGAGAAGGGAGATAAGCTTACTTGAGAAGTCAAGTGATAGTTCACAAGTAATCTGGTAGAAGTGCTACATGCTCTCTACATCGAAAAGACCAGAAGGTTGAAAGCTGAATGATTACAAAGTGATAAAGGTAAAGTTAGTGTGAAAGCTAGCC
Organism: Iberis pinnata; assembly: GCA_900406425.1. NCBI lineage: Eukaryota > Viridiplantae > Streptophyta > Magnoliopsida > Brassicales > Brassicaceae > Iberis > Iberis pinnata. The sequence continues at coordinate 1,424 of OVBE01007247.1, forward strand.
ATCAGGACATGAGTACTCATTCCCTAGGCTAGAAGGTTTATACTCTTTTTCCCTCAGTAAAAGTTTTATCCCACAGGGTTTTCTTTGTTGAGGTTTTTAATGAGGTAAAATTATGGTTCGAAGCCTAGTCATATCATCTATTCTCTGGCTAAGTTTGAGGGGGAGTGTTGAAAAGAAAAAGAAAAAGAAGGAAAGTGGGCCATTTTGAAGAAACCCGAATCCGTAATTTACTTAGTAATAATATATATAAGCTCTTGTACCCTCATTTGTTTTTTCTTAACTCAATAGAAGTTAATCTTCTCTATTATCTTCATTCTCATAACCGATTCTCTCTATAATCCTTATATTTCTCACATTCTATCAGTGAATCTATCTTTTTTTTCAACAAACTGAATTTTTAGTAAGAACTATCACTGATTACATTGGGAATTAGAAATAAAGGACAAGAATAAAAAATACAACTTTGTTCCTGTGATTCAATAGCTTTCTTAGCAAGTAAATCAGCACATGAGTTAGCTTCACGATTGCGGTGATGGAAGCGGATCGTATCAAAACTGGGAACCCAGCTGTGAATACACTCTATAAGGAATTGCAATCTTAGGTTCTTATCACCGTGATTAAGTGTAGTCATTAAAGCCAAATTATCGCCTTCAAAAACGATGTTACGATGTCCCAATGACCATGAGCATTGTAAAGCCCAAAGAAGGGTGTTAGCTTCCGACTCCTCACAATCTATTCGACCTTCAAATCTACCCATACCATAATGAAGTACAAAACCCTAAGAATTCCGGATAATCCAACCCATTCCCGAATCTCGGTTACCCGATATATGACTTGCATCATAATTGCATTTGACAATGAGCTCAGGAGGGGGCTGCCATCTTAAATCACTTGAAGCACGGGAAATAGAAGGAGAAGGGACTGTAGAGTTTGATAAAGTCTTTATCCAGGAGTGAACATCTAATTCGGCATGCAACACCGTATCAGAAACAGAGATGGTTCGGTGTTAGAAGAGAAGGGTGTTGCGAGCTTTCCAAAGACGCCAAAGGATAGAAAAAGATAAAAGGGAACCATATATGTTTTCGGAACCCGAGTGTAAGGTATTGAAAAACTCACTAAGTAGAAGGCTTACATTTATATCGTTGTTATCCGATATAGTGATAGAAGCTCCACTCCGTCTCCAAATTTGCTGGGCATATGAACATGTGAAGAAAAGGTGGGACTCGGTTTCATCTTCAATGCAACATCTTAGGCACTCTGAAGATACTTGGATATGGCGATGAAGAAGGTTATTAGCAATGGCTAATGAATGTGAACCAAGTCTCCATATAAAATGTTTTACTTTTGGTAAAAGTTTTGATTGCCAAAGTTGAGTAGTGAATGTTTCCGATATCCAAATAGGTGTAGGAATTGTACTAGATTCAGAAGCCAATTCTAATGCCAAACGATAGCCCGTTTTGACTGTATAAATGCCATCTCTGGAGAACCGCCGAATGAAAGTATCTGATGTTTGATGTGCGGGAGAAATATTTTTGGGATGAGGTGATCATCACTAGGATGAATATGTGCTTGTAAGGCAGCTTTATTCCACGCTGAAGATTGAGGAGAGATAAGGGTACTAATGGTTAGATTGGGTGAAAGTCCAGGTACAGTGATCAGAGCCCGCTCTGGCCAACATGGTAGCCAAGTAGGGTCTAGTATCGAAGTACGAAGCCCGTCGCCTATACGTGTGTTGATACCCGCTCTGAGAAGGTTCTTCCCATACAACAATGACTGCCATCCATAGGAAGAATTTGCTTTAGCTGTAGCCTCAAAGATGTTTGAATGACGAAAGTAACAGTGTTGTAAAACACGATACAAAAGACAATGAGGCCGATGAAGTAGTTTCCAACATTGACTTGCCAATAATACTTGGTTGAAACATTTAAGATCTCGGAATCCCAATCCACCCTTAATTTTTGGTTGTGAAAGTCGTTGCCAAGAAAACCACGGCATCTTACGTATATCATTATTGGAACCCCACCAAAACCGAGACATAAGATTATCAATATCATTGCAAAGAGAGCTAGGAAGTCGAAAGCAATTCATCGAAAAGACCGGCATTGCTAAATCAACGCTTTTGATTAGGATTTCTTTGCCTGCGGGAGAAAGAAAATTTTATTGCCAGTTATCAATCTTATGACGGACTTTAGTACGGATATATCAAAACTTCTCTGTTCGATTCCTATTGAACTGCTCCGGGAGGCCGAGATATTTGCCCCCTCCACCAATAGTAGGAATTTGGATGATCTGTTGTATAGCCGTTCGAGTATGTGCGAAAACCTTGCTCCCAAAAGTGACAGTAGATTTAGAAAGATTGATGACCTGACGCGAGACCTTTTCATAATTCTAAAAAATACGCAAGAGTTTTGTGGAATTGCATCGATCCGCTTTGATAAAGAACAAAGAGTCGTCAGCGAAAAGAAGATGGGAAATCACAGGACCCCCTTTACTAATTTTGAGACAATCAATCTTCTTATTAGCATGGGCATCGTTAATTAGTGAACTTAAGACGTCACTTGCAAGGATGAACAAGTATGGTGAGAGGGGATCACCCTGGTGTAGTCCACGTTCCGAAGAAAACCGATGATAATGACTACCATTGATGAGGACGGAGTACAAAACCGTACTAACGCATGTCATGATCAGTGAAACCCAACGAGAATTAAACCCCTTTCTAAGTAAAACTTCTTCTAAGAATTTCCATTCCAACCGATCATATGCCTTGCTGATGTCCGTCTTAACGGCCATATGAGTAGTGGCTGATTGGCGTGTAGATTTGAGTGTGTGAAAGGCCTCGTGTGCTAAGAAGACGTTGTCAGTTATGTACCGTCCCGGTGTATAAGCGACTTGATTTTCAGAAATAAGAGAATCCATCATAGGCTTCAATCATGCAACCAGTATCTTGGAAATGATTTTATATCGAACGTTACAAAGTCCGATAGGTCGAAAATCTTGCATATTCTTAGGACTGGATTTATGTGGGATCAAACAGATATTCGTGTGGTTGGAACCATAAGGCATTAAACCAGAAAAGAAAGAGTCAATATGGTAGTTTATAAGCGACTCTGATTTTCAGTGAATCTATCTTTTGGTAGTGTTATTTGCTAATTTTTTTTCTAATTGTCTGATTTTTTTCATCCGACTATGTTCGATGAATTTTACCTCTTTGTAATAGGTTAAAGAAGTAATGAAATACTTGACGCACAAAAAAATTTGAACAAATATAAGTCTTGAGATTCATGAAGTCTATGTTCCAAAAAACAACAATCTCATATTGACTCTGTCTTGTCTAGTAGGTAGGTTCCAAAATATTAATATATGGTGCTATTCATTAATACTTGTAGAATCCGATATTTTATTACTGATACACATTTCCAGTTCAGTGATTATATAGTATAGATTATCAGTTGTTTTTCCTCATAAAGAAAAAGAAACTAAGAGAAGTTTGGATTGGTATTGAAGTAGGCAAAGACACCAACAAAAGGTGCATTGATGTAGGTAGTGGGCTCCGTGTCGCTAGCATTTGTACGATATCCAATGAATGTATCATCTACATCAGGTCCGCCTATCACCGCACCTACTAGAATGTTGGGGTCTGGCTTCCTTGATGCGAATATTTTCCATCCCGCTATGCACCCAAATGCCTTCGGATGAACTTTAACAGACGGTATAGACGCGCCACGGTGGTGGATCTGTTGCGGATATCGCATACCATACCCAATCATGTATGACAACTTCATCGGATTATCTCCCAACACGTAGTCCACCTATTCAAATAAGTTTTTATTTGATCATTTATTAACAAAAATTAAAAGAAATGATCTTACGTACCTGTCGTTTGACTATGCGACGAAGAGAATCCGGTTGAAACTTGAGGTTACCGCAATGAAGTTGTTGAGAAGATTTAGAGAGGTAATCGGCGTAGGTAAGGAGGAGGAAAGAGAGTGAGGCGGCGTTCTGAAGCTGGCTACTTCCTGGTTTGTAAACAAGACCGCCCGGAGTGTAAAGCATGTGTGGACCGGTCGTTTCCGGAAAAAATGCACACATCATTTTCTCTGCCGTATCTTTATATGCTGTTAGTACACTCACATTTTTCTCAAATACCTCCTGTTTTTAATTTACAATAAATAGTACATCAATGTTGCTTACAATTTATGGCCATGGGTTTATCATTTACTTAATTTAACTTATGTACAAATTGTTATAATGTGACATAAAATATTAGAAATTAAAGGTCTAAATAGAACTAGCTAAAGAAATGACGATATTGATTTATTTGCGTTGGGATTAGGTTTTAGGTGTTTGGGGACTGAAGACCCCGATGTATATGGTACTGTCTGTTTAATTAGGAACATAAAAAACTTCTTAGAATTTTTCTAATTAGGTCGAGTTTTGAGAAAGTTTAAGGAATTGTAATGTTTAACGCATCGAAACCCTAAAGCGCAAGTTTTTTTTTTCTTTATCTATTCTAATCTCATGGATATTCAAAACAATAGTTAATAAGAGTAATCTAAATTGTTGCAAACCTTGGCAGCGAGAACATTAACACCTCCGAGTTTGTTGTCCCAACCAAACTCTAAATAATTGAAATCTGCACCGAAAGCTTGACGATTGTTCACTAAATATTTAAGATAATAATCTCTACCGGTTGCCCTTCTCAGCCACGCAGCCCCCCATAGCAATTCATCCTATATACAACAACATCGTTTATATATATAATTAGACCAATTAATCAATTTTTATTTAAAAGTTAAGACATATATATACCTTATACCCGTTAACACTACAATAAAAAGGGCAAACAGCTTTTTTCACTTGGGGATTGTCTGTATATGAACCTCGATGTGAATCAGCGTACTGAAATGTTTGTATAGCTTTATAAAGTAATCCTTTAGAATATTTAGGATTTGATTGTTTGAATGCAATTGAAGCGGCTGCTAAAGCTCCCGCGATTTCACCCGCCAAATCAGAGGCAGAAAGTGGTGCATCTAAAGCGTAAGCAGTTCGAGGTGTGTCCATATCTTCCGGTCTTTCCCAACAATTATGATCCGCTTGCACTTCGCCAACCTAAATATATTTTAACCCAAATTCAAATATTGTGGGTTTTTAGTAAAGAAACTTAAAAAAGTGCTTTTTTAATAACAATAGTATAAAAAAAAAAACAGATGGATCCTAACCTATGGATATACATGGTTTGTGCCATGGGCTTGCCTATACTATATCACTCGTATATTGCAATGGTGGTATTATATATATACAGGACATAATTTTCAAAAGATATTATACTATATTTGTTACGTCTAATAATTCATGACGTACATGGACGAATATGCGATTAGGGAGTTGGGAGACGGTCTTGAGGAGATAACTTGTGGCCCAGTGGAGATTTACAAGATTATGTCTGAAGTCAGTCTGAGACATGTAACTACCGAAGTCAATGGAGCTCCAAGCAAGCATGGTGGCCGTAAAAGCCATCGGAAAATGAAACTTTATGTTGTCTCCAGCGTCGTAGTAACCACCAACGAGGTTTGTTTTGAGGTTTTGGCCGTCTTTGAGTGCGGAACTACGACGCCAACTCATCCTTTGTTCTTTTGGAAGAGGACCAGAGCGTTGACCTTCGAAAAAGAGTATTGACTTTTGAAGAGCGTCGGAGTAGTCGTGGCCAGAGATTGCCGTTGGTAAAAGGAGAAGAATAAAAACGATTAAGAAGTAAATCGATTTTTCCATTTTTCTTATTGGGATGTTGTTTGGGGGGGACTTCAGGTTTCCTACTTATAGACCCACGATGGCTTGGTAAGGATCCATGCATGATTTAAAACATATATATTCTCAAAATTCCTTTGCTTACACTCCAGATTTTGTATTGTTTTCGTAAAAGCATTTTTAACTATTAATCTAAATGTAATTATTAAACATTCAATTTGGTAAATATTTTAAAATTTGTTATTCTAATTAGACATTAGAAGAATACACCTTATAACTTGATTACTAACATATCTATCTCTCTTATTTCTCGCTCTATCGTCTCCTCTCTCACTCAGATCCCTTCTAAAGCTTGAGGGCCGTCAGAGAGGAAAGCAAGAGAGCCCACCGCCGATGACTGAACCACAAGCACCTTCGCTGTGACTCTGCGTTCACTGGCTAGTCCATAAGCTACGGTTCATGGTGATCTTAAGTGAAGGACTAGCTGCTTCAAGACCTCAGATTCGGCCATATCTGGTGATGTTGAGAAGCATGGACGGTGGCATAGCAAGGAGACAAGAACCTCAAGGCTTGGGTGGGTTGGTCCGCCAGAAGAGAGTGAGGCGGTTGCTCTCGGTAGCGGCGCAGGGACCACATGCGCCAGAAATAATTGCTAAACCAAGTCGGAAGGCGGTTCCGCTCGTTCCCTGGTCGGAAACCTACTTTCTCTTCCAACACTGCACGAGGCAAGTTCCAATATGTATTTCTCCTCCTCTCTGATCTTCGATTTCTCTCGTGGGCGGTGGTCTTGTGTTGCGTCCGCTTCGGAATTTCCCGTCGGGTGGCGCCGGCGAGTCTGTAGTCTTATCTGCGGTGAACGAGTTAAGCTAGGGTTTTCTTTTCTTTCTCAAGGGCTTTTGGATTTCAAAGTTGGGATTGGAATATGCAAGTCATTGGGTTTGGAGAAGCCCAATCTGAGCCTGTAAAATTTAGATTAGGGGTCTGTTTGTTTTATTGTTTTATACTGGGAAAAATGTAAGGACTTTCTTCTTAATATATATATATATTTATCAAAAAAGAATACACTTTGTAACTGACGACATATTCCATTGGTACGCTGTCAGTATGGGTTGTAACGATGAATAACTATGGTTTTCATCTGTTGATTCCAGTGTGTTGGTAATTTTAAAATACAGATAACTAACCTTTTGATAAACATAGAATTTAATTTCTAAAACTATACTGCATAGAACGAATAGTAATAATGAGTTGTTTGTAATTGAATAAAAGCAATAATTAAAAATAACGGCTGTAAACAATAAATTAAAAGTGTCAAGAAATAAGGAAATCCACAGGTAGTCAGGTTATCATGCAAGGTTTTCGTTTTAAAAATAGCTCTCAATTCAAAAGACAGAAATTTGATTAATATTCTCCCAAATTATTAGATCCCTATGTTTGAATTACTAAAAATAAACTCCCACCGTATTTTGATAATTCAATCAAGCATTAAGATCAAATTCGATATGTTCATAAGCATCTAAGACAATACTCCCGCAAGCAGAAACACTTATTCATTTAGAATAGGTTAGATATCTAAACGCCGTACAATAAAATATAAAAAATATATATGTCGGTTATATGTCGCTTATATCCATCGGTAATCTGCGATGGTTTAATGTCCTACAATAAAATATAAAAAATAAACCAACAATTTCGTAACTAATAATTAAATAACTAGTAGAAAAACTAAAATAGAATTTAAAATTAAATATTAAATTGAAAATCGAAAATAAAATTTTTAGTTTAAATTTAAAAATTGAATATGCAATTTCAGTTTAAATTAAAATATTCATAAAATAGAAATTATATTAAAAATGTAAAATTTAATCTACAGGATGAATCGGTGTTGCATTTACTCCGTCCAGGTTCACTTCTCTTCGGCCTGAGCTTGCTCATGGTTGTTCTCAACCAAATCTCTTTCATTTTCCACTGAAGATTAGCATGGATGATCTTTCTCCCTCATCACCTCATGGTCATCCTCGCGTGACTCGGGATCCTAGTAAGCAGTTACGAGTCATGTTCCTTAAGTTGAATATGTCTCGACTGTTTCTTCATGGTCTACAAACAAAAAGAAAAGAACAAGTGTTAGATAATATAATAATGATAAAAATAAAACAAAATTTTTTTATGAAAATACATACATGGTTGTACTATATGTTGGTTCGTAATCATGATACATCGCATCGGGATCGCCTGATTAGAATGTATCTCCTCAAGATGTCTACGCAAAGTCTCGACAACTTCACGAGCCACCAAATCTTGAATGATTTTGGTATTCATGTTTATCTATAGATCGTTGATAAGAGCAAAAAGGGTTTAGATACACACCATCATGTAGATATCGTTGAAAATAATGAAATGTTATGACTAGCTTTGTAAACTTTTATGCAAAAACCAAATTACCTTCAAAAAATTACCATAATTTCTTTATAAAACATGGTACTCCAAACGCCTGGGTTAGATGTGGAGTATCTTCTCCCAACTCGATAGCTATATTTGTTCTTCATGTTGGTGACAAATAGTGGTTGTATATCTTAGAAACATAAATGTGAAAAATTGCAACTATTCACTTGCAACCTTTGGTCACTATAAATATAAATCTTAGGGGTGTTGACAAACTTTCTTTTTAAAAAAACACTAATAATATATTTTTGTCACTCTTTTCATAGAACATATAAATTCCATATTCATTTAGAATCTATTCCCATCTTAAATTTTTTTAAAAATCAATCTTAAGAATAGTTCAGATTTTTTTCTCTAAAATCACATATATATATATATATATATATATATATATATATATNATATTGAAGATGTGTATATATTTTTTGTCATCTTGAAGGTTTTGAAATTTGCAATGGTTTTTTTTTTTCCTTTTGACAAATGGGAACTACTATAATAAGAAATGACTACAAACTTTTTCTTTGATAACCAAGAGGAGTTCAAGCCTTCGGCCTTAATCTCTTCTTAGGTCCGAGACCAGCCTTTGCTAATATCTGGTGATATGGCGTAAAGCATCCATTCCACCGGGGATCAAATTAGGGACCTCAAACTTAAATAGAGGTTTCCTGTGAGGGATAATTATGGACTGCAACAATTTTTTATGATTGATAAAACACAATTTGGAGTAATTAATAGTAATCGTTTCCAAGATTATTTTACCACGTCCTATAATTGTGCTAATGAAAGAAAACAAAAGTATGGTTACTAATAAGAGAAATTTTACCAATCCGTTTACTAATATTTTGTAGAATAGAAGGGTTTAATCGAATCCATGATGATTAAATTTTGCAACACTAAAGATATGAGAACAAAAATAATCTAGATCCAATGAGTTTTTATAAGTATTAAATCTAAGAAACGAAATGAAAAAATAAGAAATAAGAATCAAAGAAGAAAATAAGATAAAAGCATTTGATCATGGATCTTACTATCAAGAGATATGATTAACAATCAACCAACAATGAAACAATCAATCAATGTTAATACTTGGTCTAAGATTTTCAAATAAAGACTAATTCACTCTTATAGCACTAATACATTTCCTAATCATGCAACTAAAACAATCTCTTGGATAATTACACAATCAAGAAGCATTAAAATCTAATCCATGATAAACCACTAAACTAACTAACACAATCTCTTGGTTATGCCTCATTTAGTATTCAAAAGTTGGTTCAGGAATTTCATTGAACACCTTTCGGGAAATAAACTTCCTAAGGTCTAGAAATGTGTGATCAAGACGTATCTAGCATTAAGAACACCTAATGAGTGAAGATCCAAACATTAACAACCATAAATCATCATCAATCAACCCCTATACAAATCTTATCTAGCTTAGATCCAATAACCAAAACTAAGTCCTAACATGCAAGAAGAAAGATGCATATATTAAATGTAGAGGTGATACAAGTTCCTACAAGATCAAAGAGAAATCTCCAAAGAAGATCTCTTTGATCTTGGAGAACAAACAATAAGAAAAACTTGAGATAAACTAGAGAAGAAGAGTGGCTAAACAAATGATGAATCAAAGATAAAAAATTAAAGTTGAATCCAAAGTTGTCTACAAAATTAGGTTTAAAACATATTTATAGTATCCTAAAAATGGTATTGGGTTAACCCAAGTCAAAATGGGTGTTGAAATGTTGAATTTTTTTTTGCCTCATACCGATTTGAAAAAATCGGTACATCAAACTGGCATAGGTCCCTGGTTTTTTCATTTTTTTAGGAACGGTCGGCACAAACCGGTACACCATCGTGTTATAAGCTTCTGTGCCGAATGCTTTTAGACACACCTTCAGTTCGGGGTCTATAACTCTCTCAAATATAAAGCTATGATTTCATGAAATAACTCTTTCGAAATCTGACTCAAAAGGCTACAACTTTGGTGAAAGAGTCTTTTCCTAATTTGCAATCAAAGCTGGTGTAAAAGATGCATCTTTAGGGTGGACGGTTTGGAGCTTCGAATCTAGCGGATCGCAACTTTGTCGGTTCATATCTTGCAATTTCCTAGGGATTTTAGGTTATTTTTGGCTTGTTGGAAAGTTTTAATGCATGGCTACAATGTTATTAAAGATGCCATAGTGAAATTTTCATTGGAATATCTACAAATCGCTTGATCTTTAAGGCTTGTTGTTTAAATCTACTTTTTGCCTCTTTTGCATCCAATTGATCTCTCTTTTGATTTCATTCACCTAAACCATGAAATGATATGCAAATTCAACCTATATATACCTAAATACAAGTGAATATACCTAAAATGAATATAAAACAAGAGTTAAAATCTATTAAAAACACAGTACATCAACTCCCCAAAACTTATCCTTTGCTTGTCCTCAAGCAAGACACAAAGGTAAGTAATAATGAGATGTTTGAAAATAGAACCTCAGAACCAAAAGATTAAGATAAAGCCTAGTAAACTAGCATCTCAAACACAATACATCATCAATCTCGAACTAGTATCACTACTCATCTTATCATTCATGCATTTTCACTATTCATTCTATTACTAAGAGTAATTGATCCACTTGTCTAACCTAAATTATCTTCCTACATTAAATTAGATAGGCGAAACTTGCTCAAATAATGACCTTAGAGGATTTCAATTGGTTATGTCGAATTAGGATTCATTGCATCAAGAGAAGGTTTGCACACAATCATTGGGCTATCACTCAAAGGGAGTGATTTGAATGGCAAAATCAAAATGAGACAAAGGACAATGAGAAATACAATCTTTCGACTTTCATTTCTAATCATTCCCACAAAAACCATGTCTTATTCTAACCATTCTTCAAAGGTTCTAACCATTACTCAAAGGTTCTAACCATCCATTTCAAATTCAAACTTATCAAACCAACAATTCTTTCTTATCTTTCCCACTTTAGGCTTTCATTTTTTCTCCACTAAACTTATCATTCGTCCCCATGTACTATTGATATTAATCGATTTTAATGCATAATAGTGGACATTTATGTATGCTATTCTGCATTATCATGAGTGTTTTCCTTGCATATTTGGTATATTTTCAGGATTCTAGGTGTTCGGGTCGTTTTGGAGCAAAAGATGCATTTCAGAGCGAATCAGAAGAATTCGCTAATTGCAGAACAAAGTGATCGATCGAGAAAAGAATTTAATGGAGTGCACGATCAGGAAACACTAGTGCAGGATCGGGCATTTTCTCTTGGAAAAATCTGAAACAAAAGATCGGTCGTGCATTTAGGAGATCGATCGAGCATAATTTCAAAGTGCTTGATTGGGCACTTGGGAGATCGATCGAGCACTCAGTCCGAGAAGAACAAGAAAGTTTCCAAGTTTTTCATTCAAGTTCTCAAGCTTATCCCATTTTCATATTTTTAATTATTTACTTTTTAGACTATAAAAGCCTTATGGCTTAGGTTTGTTAGGACACACTTTTTCAATTTGAAAAATCTAGAGCTTTTACTAAGGTAGAAGAATTTGTGAACCTTGTATTTGGAGAAAAAATTTTGAACCCTTTTTAATACTAGGTGATTAACCCGCGTTATACGCTGGTACAAATAAATACGTAAATTTTTTCAAGATTTCTAATTTTCGACACGAACCTAACATATGCTAGAGTTAATATACACTACGGAAAATTTTCTTAACGAAAGTATGATTTACCGACCCGGACTATTGTTGCTTGGTCGAATATGATTTATCTTTTTAATTACAACTCATTTCGCAAGCTCTAAATATCTTCAAGATTTCTAATTTCATAACCTATGAGTTTTACTTCCTTGATATTTGAACAATAACTATAGTGCTTGTCCCTAAGCAACTTCTTTCTATATCATTACTATATGGGTATCACTGATATTATTTAATAATTTTAACTTCTCTTGCTTTACTCAATCAAACAATTCCCGTAAAAAATTGTAAAGAATTAAGTTCATGATCCATATTGTTAATATGTTCGGTTAAGATTAATGTTTCAAAAGAAGCTTTGGTTGATGCCTCTGTGAGCTTCTTAAAAAAATGAAATGCATCTATTATATATTCCCTTTCTCTTGTATTTTCGTGATCATACTTCAAGAACTCTCATGTGTCACTGTAAAACTTCTCTTAAGCAACATTTGAATCTTCAAATGCTTAACTTCTTTTTTTCTGAAAGATTTTTTTCCTTGGTTAGTACTTCTCATTACTCTCCATTTATGGATTGATAAATGTTTTATCTTGTATCCTTCCAGTTCAAGTTCATTGCATAAACTATTAATCTTCTTTATTAAGTTGTGCTAGTATAGAATTCTTGTAAGCTACTTTTTTATTTGTCTCCTACAGTATTCTTCATGTGTCTTTGCCATCCCCAGTGACCTTATTTAATGTGTTCCTACATTTTTGAACAATTCATTGATTTTTTATGAGGTTTTTTCATTGATTATAAGTATGTTTTTTTTCTACATATGCTCTCTAGCCAACACTAATCTGATTCAACAATTTTGATATATCTTGCTTCTTTTTGTCAAGCTTTGCTTCATTTTTTTCTTCTTTATTTGTGAGACATCAATATTTTGAAAACCCATCCGGATCCAATATGTTTTTTTTCTACATATGCTCTCTAGCCACGATTTTTTTCTTCTCTTTGTCTCACAAAACACTTTAAAACCGTGGAGAAGATATGTGAGACATCAATATTTCTTCTAAAGTGTTCTAAACATATGGGTCTCTACTAACTGTATTAGAGACATGCTCTTTGGTCTCTAAAATTGGATCCGGATGTTGCAAAAATCGTGGGCTCCACTGACACGTGGCGGTCCACGATTGGTCGAATATTTAATTTTTTTAATTAAAATGGAAAAATAAAAATTAAGAACTCGTTTTTTGGCTCTTGCATTGTTTATGCTCTTAATTCTTTTTTTCATGGAGTATAAAATAATGTCATATGATTTTTCTGAAGATTTGTCTATCTTGAAACTCATAAACACCAAGCTCTTGTTAAATCCTAAACTTTCTGTCGTATTCTATTATCTTCTCATTCTTCTCCTTCATCTCTTTACATGTTCTCCATTTCTTGACTTGGAAGCAACACACTTCATTCCAAAATATGTTCTCTGTTATAGGTGTCTTTTGTTCATCACAATATTTCACTTTCACTTCCACTAACAAATCTCTTGGATGAGGTTGAGCCAGCCTGCTTTGATTTTCACAAACTCGACGACTTTTACAATATTTACCATTTCCTTCATGCAGGTCTGCTTGAGATGCTTTAAAGGAGTTGTATAGAATTCTAAAACTATGGAGGCAAGCACGTCAAAGTAGTAGCATTGTGCGGCATGAGGTTGAAATTTGGAAGTGGATGCAATGTCTTCATGCTTGTTATGATCACCTTCAAGTCTCCCATAAAAATATCATACCGAAATACAATGCACCGTAACTCGTCATTTGACTTACTTGATTTATATGATAGCCTCGATGAAATTTTGACAATGATACTTTCAATCTTTTAGTGTATATATGAATTAAAAATTCTCCGATATGAAGCATTGAAGAATGAAAACTATCAACGCATCTTTATAAGTTTTCAAGAATTATATAAATAAAAAAATAATTTGAAACAATACGTATTGATACCATTAAACCTTGGGATCTCAGTGTTAAAATAATCTCATGAGATAATTCCAACAACTTCAGTGATTTTCCAAAGCGGCCGCTACAGAAGAAACATAATTGAATGTGTGGTTCTCAAAGGGTATTGCATCCCCCCTCGCATCTCACCACCAATGGCCAGAAAGATTTCTTAAAGATGTCAACATAGTTCTCGACCATGACCTCTCACAGAGTGCCCATTAGCCGTTTCTACATACATCGTCATCAACGATCATATCCTGAAAGATGCATGAATAATAATGAATGGATTTGATTTAGTCTCTATTGGTGTACATATCATCAAATTGGCGCCAATGACATAATTTTTGGAGGTTCGAGGTCAGCCCCGAATGACGAAATTAAGATTACGAAGAAGAGAAAGGAAGTGGAAATCGTAGTGACTACATGAATATTCCAATAGTATCCTCTCCTTGAAATGGTTTGAAAAAGGATGAAAAAGAAACCATGGAAAATTTTTTTATTGGTTATGTCATATGTGATTATTTAGATTCAGACAGAGAATTGACTGGAACATCTAAAAATTGTTTTCTCTTAATAGAAATCTAAAACTTTATCAAGGACTATGAATCTCATCACTTTGACAATTGTAGCGTAAAGTACAAACCGATGGCTAATGATGTGGTCATCCAATCTGGGTTTGAGAAAAAATTCTATATGATTTTGTAATTTAGACGAATCATTAGAAGTTTAAAACCATATTAAAGTAACGAAAAATGCATAAAGAAGCGAAAGTGTCCCTATGTAAAGTCACAACTTTTTGTGATGATATTAGAGACACGTGTCAATTGAACAAACAATGTCACTCAACTTTTATAATATGTATAATATCTATGCTTACTTTTATGATGTGCTCTTCTTTGATTTTGGATTGTATATCCTTTGCAATGACTAAGTAGTTCACTAGTTAGGTTTTAGGGTTTCCTAGGGAAACCAAGTTTGAATCTTAGGATTAATCATATATGATTGAATTTTTTAGGTTCTTAGTCTAGATTTGTTCTTATTGCCTAAATTAGCTTGATCACCTAGTTCATGATAATAGGTTAATAAATACAAAGTGATTTAAATTAGAAAACTGACCTAATCTAGATGAAAAGTGTTTTTTCTTGCGAGAGTATTGTCTTTGATGGTTATGAACAATTGAATCTGGACATTAATGCATGATCGAATTAGTTAGATACGGCAAGAGTTTGTTTATGATAATTCGAGCATAGGGCTTAATACTCAAATAAGAGATTATTCTATTTGTGTCTTTCATGTTGAGAACTATTTTCAATGAAACTCCTACATGTTAACTTAGGCTTTTATACTTGATTACCTATGGATTTCCTTAATGCATGATATTTTTATATTATCGTTTACAACCACTTTTAATTTATTGTTTTGATTCGTTACAGACAACTTAATTATTCTATCTTAACTTGATTTGATATTAAACTGAATTGTGTGCTTTCTGGTCTATGTGGATTCGACTCTTTACTGTACTACATTGATTTGTTCTTTGCGGTATTAGTTTTAGGATTAAAGTTTTAACCTATCAACTATATCAATTTGCATTAGCTCTATTTGTATCACTTAATCACTTAGGCTATTTTTTTTATATTGCATTTTTCTTAGCCTCATTTTTTATTCAACTTAGAGCTTTTCACTTAGGAATTCTTTACATTTTACTTTCTAATCTAGTTGAGATTCATTATTTTTTCCCAAACTCATCACTTCTTTTTTATTTATTTTCCCAAACATCCTCTTTTGAAACTTAAACCACCAAACTAATTCTACCCTTACCCCATTATAACAAGAATTAAAATCAATCTTATGGTTAAAACCCCGAAACTATTAAGAACTTCCCAATATCCAACATTTCCTATTATAAATACTAAGTGCTAGATGATATCATCAATCTAACTAAATAGAAGTTGTCAATTGTCACCATTTATACTCTTGAGTTTTTGTCGTTCAATCACTAAAGAATAAGAAACTCGCAAGTTTTTGGGTTAATTGGGTTTAAAGGTGGAGAAGGAAATCATCCTAAAAATAAGAATGGCTGGGTTAGCCACAAGATGAAATTTCCATTGTAATATCTTCAAATCGCTTGATCTTTAAAGCTTGTTATTTTGATTCCTATTAAATCTCTTTTTGGCTCTTTTGCATCCAGTTGATCTCTCTTTTAATTTCATTCACCTTCAACACCTGAAACATAAAATGATATGCAAATGAAACCTATATATGCCTAAATACAAGTGAATCTACCTAAAATGAATATGAAACAAGAGTTAAAAGCTATTAAAACGCAATATATCAATTACCTTCTAACGTTTGACTTAGTAAAATATTAAAGAAATACAACTAACTAATGATCCCTTTTTTAAAAGTTGCAACGTTACACAAAGTTTTTAAAAGTATTTGATTTTTGATGGTTTTAAAAAACTATTTAACCAAAAAAATTATTCATAGAGGTTTCTTTACATTTGTTATATGTTGCTTTTATTTTTGCTCTTATCAAAAATCCTTTTAAAACTATAATGATGAGGAATATGAATACTTCTTACAACGTAAGCGTTGGTGAACCTTTCGGTTGTGGCGGTATTATCATTGTTATTGTAAATTTTATCACACTTTAGTCACCATACCAGTTTTGATTCTTTTATTTTCAATATAATTGATTTTATTCTATAAAATATATGTGTATAAAGACGATTTCTATTACTATGTGGTGGACGAAAAAATTGATCATGAACAAGCAAATTTCATTATAAAGAATCTTATTCATAATGCTCTTAGGACACTAACGCTAATGAACTTTAACCC
Source organism: Iberis pinnata (assembly GCA_900406425.1). Lineage (NCBI taxonomy): Eukaryota > Viridiplantae > Streptophyta > Magnoliopsida > Brassicales > Brassicaceae > Iberis > Iberis pinnata. The sequence continues at coordinate 18,137 of OVBE01007247.1, forward strand.
TCAAAAATCATAATACGTACTTCAGATAATCATCATGAGTTGTTGAGAATATTTGGGAACATCAAGTTCAATATTCATTTAATTCACATAATTTCATAGAAAAAAATTCGACTAAAAATACAATAAATTCTTTTGAGAAAAATTAATTTGAGAACAATAAAAATGAACCGTAAATATGTCTTATTGCTTTTGAAGAATTTTTCCCAAGAAAGAGCAATTCTTATATTACCATGGAATCATTAAATGTATATTTTCATGGTTTGTGTTAATTAATAAATGTCAATGTTATCGATTTATTTAGTTTTTAATTATATGTACAACAAAATAATAAATATTTTATGTGGTTAATAAATATTTCAAATATATTATTTATTGTTAAAAATAAATTTTCACATATGTATTTAATGAAAATTTTAAAATAATGATTTCAAATTTAATGAGTTCTCCTGCATACCGAATGGGTTCCATTCCTAATTCCTAGTTATTTTAACAATAAAACACACCAAAATGACGTCATTTTAAAAATAGATTAATTTTACCATGTGTTGTGGGCAAAACACATGGTCGCATATGTAAA
>OVBE01007248.1:0-18710 GCA_900406425.1 Iberis pinnata
ATATATATATATATATATATATATATATATATATATATATAAAGATTTTGACTTACGAGAATATCGAGCTTCCCACTAAACAATGAAGAAACAGTCTTCATTAGCTTCTCTCTATCTGTTCTTGAAGATACATCACACACTGAACCAGTAACTTGAAAACCTTTCTTTTGCCATTGGCTTAAACACTCATTAAGTTGAGATTCATCTCTAGCACAAGTATGTATTATTGCTCCAAATCCTACTAGTTCTTCTATCACAGCATTCCTGTTGAAATTCAAGAATCAGTGAATAAGCAGAGTCGGTCCTGAGATTTTGAAAAATTCCAAAGGCCGCAATGTACAATGAAAAAGAGGCCAAAATTATATATTCTTTTCAAAAATGGACCGTTTTCTTAACTAAAATTTTTAGATCGAAAAAAAGGACCGCAAGCTCATGCTTGCTCTGCTTTGGTTCAGGACCGGCTCTGTGAATAAGTTAAATAAAGTCTATACTCATTTCAAGAAATATGCATGGAAGGATTTAGAGTAGAGTCAACATTAGTACTAACCCAATGCCTTTGGTTCCACCAGTTACAAGTGCTGTTTTGGCTTGAAGGCTCCATCTTTGGCTTTGCTCTACTTTGGCCATTGCTTTACCATAGGCTATAAGAGCTTTGTTTAGTGGTAGACGAATTAACACTAATAAGGAAGGAAGAAAACTAGGGTTGGGCTCGTTTCATTTTGTAATGGGCTTGGCTTATGGCTATAGATTTAAGACATGGCTTCAATTTGGGTTCGAGTTCTAAAATCTTATTTATCGGTTTTGGAAGATTCAAAGGTTTCCATATACCAACAAAAGTTAAAAGAGAAATAAACCGCCGAGTTTCAGGTTAGAATTTGTATGTAATTACCATTCAAAAGTTATGATATATAAAGAGAAAATTGGTTAATAAGATTTAGCGCCGGTACTAAGGTATTTGATGTTTAAAATTGAAAATAAAAATGATGCCTTTCAATTATATATATTTAGTAAATAGGAATCGAACTCATCCCAAAAAATTCTCATAGAGGCATGTTTAACCAATTGTGCTACATATAATAAATGATTTTTTATGTTTTTAAAATTTATATAAATTATGCGTTTGAAACCACTCTTTCTCCGGTTTCACATCAAAACTGGCCCTGATAGGATATTTAGTTAAAATTTATTTTATAACTAGATTAGATCCCGCATGATACGCGGGTAAATGTAAGATATTAAAAATCATAACCCAAGTGATTATATATTCTAATCGACGTTAAAGTTAAAGTTTAGTTATTATTAGATTTTTTTGTAAATTATAATTATAAATATCCATAATTATCGAATATCAAAATTGTGAGAAATAATTATCGATATATTTTTTATACATAGTATATTTTTGTTATTTTAATTTTATAATATTAATATTTTTCCTGTAGTTTCTATTTAAGATAATAATACTCATTTCCTTTTTTTATTCTATTATTTCAAAAAAATAAAAAAACTAACAATAAGAAAGTTTCCATTAGTTTAAATACTAGGTTGACACATGTCATGATCTTAATTAACAGTGACACGTGTCACGATCTTTATAATTTTGCTTACGTGTCGCACTCACGTTAAAAGCGTTCCGGTTTATATAATAAGATACTTTTGCATATATGTATATTTTTATTTCATGAATAGTGAATAGAGTAGTAGAGAAATAAACTGCCGAGTTTCAGGTTAGAGTTTGTATGTCATTACGATTAGGAAATTATAATATATATAGAGAAAATTGGTTAATAGAATTTATGGTTAATTTTTTTTTTGCATATATGTATATTTTTATTTTATGAATGGTGAATAGTGAGGTAGTGATTAATTTGTTGTATGAATAGATATATTTACCGTTTGAATAGTAAATTATTTGTGTGAATAAACAATAACAACTTATTTCTCAAGTTAAAATAAAATAAAATACTTATTTCTAGAATTAGAAAACAAATAATACCCAATATACAAAAATTCCCTTGCATAAATTAGCTTTTTAAAAAAATGAATTCAAATCTAGTAATCATATACTCTCCTCCACTTGTATAGAAAAATTTCAATGCCATTAGACTAAAACTATTTGGTATGCTATCACTTGGCTATTCACTCACTTTGATATATACCTAGAAATAATCATGGAACCAAAAATTAATCACACAACACATTATGATTCTAATCCTTATTTCATAAGCTTAAGCTCATAAAGTAATCAAAGGACAACAAGGAAAACCAAACATAACTTTCTTGTTCATACATCACATAAATTGTTTTAAAAAGTGTTTCTAGACTTAAGCCTATGGCTTGTAAAGAAACTTATTAATAAAGTTGAAAGTTTTCAACAATAGAGTTTTTGTTTTTAATTTTATGGTTGATATAAGAACCCATTAACAGTAAAACCTCCATCAACACAAATGGTTTGACCAGTTATGTAAGAAGCTGCAGGCATACATAGAAAGGTCACAAGAGAAGCCACTTCTTCAGGTTTCCCAAATCGTCCTAATGGCTTTCTAGCTATCGCGGCCGCTTTCTTGGCTTCATCATCAATAGTCTAAAAATCATTATCAAAGTCTAAGAGATTAGCATAAATTGGAAAGATGGTTATTAGAGGATTTTGTATCTCATGTGATGTTTATTAGTATCTTACAGCTTCAGTCATAGGAGTTGTGATGGCTGCAGGAGCTACAGCATTAGCCCTAATGCCATCTCGAGCCCACTCACATGCTAAGTTCCTTGCTAGTTGATTGATGGCCCCTATGCATACATTCACACTAACATATTATAATGCATCCATTGTTCCATAACCAATATATGCCTTAAACTGTACATGAATAAATTCTTTGTTTTCACATTTTTTTTTATGACCAGGAAATTCTGGACCGAAGCCCGTACATCTCCCCAGGGCGAGGCCCAAACTATGTTATATATCTCTCCTTTGGAGAGCAGACCTCTCCCACCGTAAATCGAACCCAGAAGCACAACATGATCAACGACTGCGCTTAAACCAACCGGGCCAACTCATCGTTGGTCTTTTTGTTTTCACATTAGTTATATAGAAACTAGTTTTAAATTTATTATTTCATCTAGTTCCGGATCAGAACATGTTATATAGTTTCGTTCTAAATACTACTCAACAAAGCTGGTCCTGAGCCTAAGCAGAGAGCAAGTATGAACTTGCGGTCCTTTTTCAGTTGTAAATTTTGGTTAAGAAAACGGCTTATATTTCAAAAAATTATAACAAATTGGCCTATTTTCATTGTAGATTTCGCTCTTTCAAATAATTTAAAATTTCAAAGTATGTTTACTCAAACATGTGAATTCTAAATATTGTCTTTGATCATTTTTAGTTGAGCTACTAACACTTAATTTTAAAAATGAAATTACCCGTTATATATATATTATTTTCTCAATCCGGATCATATATGTAATATGGTCTCGTTTAAAATACTAGTCCAAATTAGTGACATCTAAACTTTATCTTTGAGCTAAAATCATTTAGTCTTTCAAAATGAAATTTACTTTAACAGTTCTATTTAAACGTCCTAAGCACCCATTAATTGTCTATTTTCCATTTACATTCTACCTAAAATATTAATAAGAAAAGTGCTAACATTCTAATTAAGAGTTTACATGTTCTTCTTCTACATGAGAATTAGTAATCAGGACCGGTCATGAGGCCAAGCATATCAAACACGAGTTTGCAGCCTGTTTTTATTTTCAAAATGTTAGTTTAAGAACTGGTTCATTTTATAAAATATAGTTTAAGAATCGGCTGATTTTTTAATTTTAGATTGTAGCCTTTAAAATCTCAGGACCGAGTCTGGTAGTAGTATTGAGTAATTAGTATCTTACCTTTTGCTGCAGAGTAGATTGCGCCAACGTTAAGCGACACAACTCCAGCGACAGAGGACAAGAAGACAATGCTTCCACTTCCTGAATTCTTGAGTAAAGGATGTGTAAGTTGGCTCAAATGAAATGCAGATTCTAAGTTTGTTGAAACATGAAATGAGAAATCTTCTTCTGTATAATCCACTGTCTCCTTTGATTGAATCGCTCCCACATTGTTTATCTTATAACCAAACATTATATTAATTCAAGATTAGAACAAGACAAATGATAAGTAACCAAAATTTGTAACCTAGTGATTTGTACTAGTAGGGTTGGGAATTCAGTTTAATCGGTTCAATTCGGGTCGGTTTTTTCGGTTTTCGGTTTTTGGTTTTTTTGGTTTTTGGATTTTGTGCCGAATTGAAACGAATAAAATTTCGGTTCGGTTCGGTTTTTGGTTTTGAAGTTCGGTTTATTCGGTTATTTTTCGGTTAAGTTTTGGTTATTTTTCAGTTTTTCGGGTTTTTTCGGTTTATTCGATTTGCTTTTTTTTATTCGGTTATTTTGGTTTATCGGTTCGGTTTGGTTACCGAAACTGATTTTTTTTTGTGCCATTCGGTTATTAAAATGTAATTCGGTTCGGTTCGGTTCAAAAAATTCCGGTTCGGAATTTTCGGGTTGGTTCAAAATCCCAGCCCTATGTACTAGTATTGATTATGTTTTTATCACATGAGTTCAAATCTAGCATCTATGCGTAATGAATGTGGTGACAAAAAGAAAAACATAACAAATGATAAGTAGTATAGGTCATAATCTAAAAAATTTAAAGATCATAATGTAAAAGAAAAAAAATCGCTTTTGCATAATTTTATCGACGATTTTCTAAACAAAAATTTTAAAACTCGAAAAAAAACCAGAAGATCGTGCTTAGTCTGTTTGGGTTCAATACCAACTCTGGATAGTATATAAACGTTTGACTTACGAGAATATCGAGTTTGTCACCAAACAATGAAGCAACAGTCTTCATTAGCTTCTCTCTATCTGTTCTTAAAGATACATCACACACTGAGCCAGTGACTTGAAAACCTTTCTTTTGCCATTGGCTTAAACACTCATTAAGTTGAGATTCATCTCTAGCACAAGTATGTATTATTGCTCCAAATCCTGCAAGTTCTTCTACTATAGCATTCCTGTTTAAATTCAACAATCAGTGAATAAGTTAAATAAAGTCTATACTCATCCAGGACCGGCCTTATGATTTAAAATTATTTGAAACATCGCAATCTACAATGAAAAAGAAGAAATGAAACAAAAGATACAGTAGAGGTAGGACAGTTATTGTATGAGGTATATCCAATGCTAAATGCAGAGGCAAATAATAGATCGATATGAACATCATGAGCTGTCCCAAAAATATGCCTCTTTTTATAATTTTTTGAAAATGGGCCGTTTTCTTACTTAAAATTTTAAAATTGAAAAAAGACCGCAATTTCATTCTTGCTCTACTTTGGTTCAGGATCGGCTCTGACTGACTGGCTCATTTCAAGAAATATGCATGGAAGGATTTAGAGTAGAGTCAACATTAGTACTAACCCAATGCCTTTGGTTCCACCAGTTACAAGTGCTGTTTTGGCTTGAAGGCTCCATCTTTGGCTTTGCTCTACTTTGGCCATTGCTTTGCTTCAAGCTAAAAAGTGTGAAGACAATAAGTGGACTAAAGACAAAGTTTATTTATCTTCAAAACATTTGAGATATATAAGACAAAGATGATGGGCCATAAAAAGAAAATTAGGATTTGGAAGATCTAAATATACCCATATTAACGAGTCAAAGATTTTCTTCATTCTTTTTTATTTTTTTCCTCTAAAGAAAAGATCTTTCCTATTCACAACACAAAAATCAAAACAAAGAAAAGAAACAAATTTGACAAAAAAAAAAAAAGAAAAGAAACAAATATTCTTTTCGTTTTGTTTTGACTGATGTTTTAGAAATTTTTTCTTTTCAAATTGACTAAATCTTATCTTTTTAATGCAAAATTAAATGTATTCTTATATATTGTAACCATTTTTATACTGCAACTTATTTTATTATTAGTCGATTTATTTTGGTATAAGTAATAAAATACTTCACATGTGTTTTAAAACTAGTTTTTTAGGATTTTCACACAAATTAAAAAATTATTAGTATTTAGCTATACGTGTACTAATTAATTAGTACTATGTATGCATTAGCCCATGATAGTGAACCAATAGTAATATATTTATATTTTCTTAAAATCTATAATATATAAATATGCATATAAAATATATAGAAATGTCTTTATAAATAAAATAAAATGTCTAGAAAATATATTATTTGTTTTAAATTTATGTGCAAAAATTTTAAACATGAGTTCATATGTATCCGAATAGTTATCTTATAGTAGAAATATCTAGAGAGATAGATACAGGATAATCTACTGCTATTACTTGCATTGACAATGCCTAGAAGTAATCATCATGAAGCCCAAATTTTAACACACAACACACTATGATTCTAATCTCTGGTTTATAACCTTGAGCTCATTTTAGCTTGTGATATATTGTGTTTTTAATAGATTTAAACTCTTGTTTCATATTCATTTTAGGTAGTTTCACTTGTATTTAGGCATATATATAATGCACTTGCATGTCATATTCATGTTTCAGAAGTTGAAGGTGAATAAAATAAAATAAAAAGATCAATTAGATGCAAAAGAGCAAAAATGGGACTTAATAGGGATCAAAACAACAAGGCTTAAAGATCAAGCAATTTTGAGATTTTACAATGAAAATTTCATCATGGCACTTTGAATAATATTGTAGCCATGCATTCAAACTTTCCAACAAGCCAAAAATCACCTTAAACCCCCTAGAGAATTGCAAGATATGAACCGGCAAATTTGCGATCTGCTAGATTTGAAACTTCAAACTGTTTACACCAAAGATGCATATTTTACACCAGCTTCCATTGCGAATTAGGAGAAGACTCTTTGAGTCATCTTTCTAAATAGCTACCACATGCCATATTAGCTTCAAAGCTCAGAGAGTTATGGACCACGTACTGAAGGTGTGTCTAGCAGCATTCGGATCAAAAATCATAGAAGAGCATACCGGTTTGCCATACCGGTTTGGGCAAACCGGTATAGAGTCAAAGGAGCCAAAAAATCAACATTTCACTCATTTTTTCAAGTTTTTACTCAATGTCAATTGGGTTAACCCAATATCAATTTTAGGAGACTATAAAAATGTTTTAAATCTAATTTTGTAGACAACTCTGATTCAACTTTCATTCTTATCTTGAATTCATATTTTGTTTAGCCACTTCTTCTCTAGGTTCTTTCATGTTTTTATTATTGTTTGTTCTCCAAGATCAAAGAAATCTCCTTTGGATATTTATCTTTGATCTTGGAGGAACTTGTATCACCTCCACATTTAATATATGCATTTTTCTTCTCATTTGTGTTCTTGCATGTTAGGACTTAGTTTTGGTTATTAGATCTAAGCTAGATAGGATTTTTTTTGAGGTTGATAGATGATTATTTATGGTTGTTAGTGTTCGGATCTTCATTCATTAGGTGTTCTTAATGCTAGATATGTCATGATCTCACATTTCTAGACCTTAGGAAGTTTATTGCGTGGTAGGTGTTCGATGAAATTCCTGAACCAACTTTTGAATGCTAAATGAGGTCTAACCAAGGAATTGTGTTAGTTAGTTTACTGGTTGAATAGATTAGATCTTAATTCTTTCTTTTTATGTAATTATCAAGGAATTATTTTAGTTGCATGATTAGGAAATAGATTATTACCACGAAAGTGGATTAGTCTTTAATTGAAAATCTTAGAGCAGGGATTGACATTGATTGATTGTTTCATTGTTGGTTGATTGTTAATCATATCTCTTTATAGTAAGATTCATGATCCAATATTTTTATTTTATTTTCTTCTTTGTTTCTTATTTCTTTGCATTTCGTTTCTTAGATAAATATTCATAAATACTCATTGTCTTTATATTAGTTTGGTTCTCGTATCTTTAGTGTTGCAAACTTTAGTCCACATGGTTCGATTAAACCCTTCTATTCTACTTACAATTAGTAAGGAGATTGGTAAAATCTCACTTATCAGCTTGACGCAATGATGTAATCATATATAATTCAAAAAGGAAAATAAAACATAACTGGACTTCACTACGTCCTCTATTCACTCGTGGTGCTGCATCGGGTCCAAGGGAATTTGGAGTCCCTCTAAAGGCTAATGTGGCCGACGCGGCTACTACCTCTCGTTGGCTAATCCGTTATCTTAGAGCCAGAGATCTCCGTGCCATTGCTACCCATATAACGGCCCTTACCCCTTCAAACCCACTTGTTGGAAGAGATGTAATTGTGTGGAAACATGGAGTGAACCTATTTAAACCTACGTTTTTCTCGTCACACACATGGCAACAGATACATGTCTTTCATCTAAACTCTATTGGGTTTTTATAATATGGTTTTCACAAGCTATTCGTCGCTTAGTTTTTGTCTTTTGGTTGGCTATGCTTGACAGGTTAACAACAGGTAATAGGATGCGTGTTTGGGGATTCAAAGTGTGTGTATTGTATGGTGAACCAGATGAGACGAGGGATCATATCTTCTTCACTTGCCCTTACACATTCATGATCTGGTCAAATCTCACTTCGACTTTTCTTTATAGACATATTTCGCCTAGTTGGGATTCAACCATCTCCGCAATTCGTAGCCGTGCCAACTCTCAAACAGACGCCATCCTTCTAAGAATCTGTCTCCAAACCACCATCTACTACGCGTGGCACAAACACAATGGACGTATTTATGGCAACCCACACAATGGAACCACTATCATCCACTCACACATCATCCATGGTATCTCCGACTGAATCTCGAGCCTCAACATCACCACCAGCCCCTGCAACATACTCTCATCTCGGTGGATGGCCATCCACCCCGACATATCTTGATCAGTCATCCATTCTCATGTTCTTAGGGTACTCTTTTTCTCTGTCAGCTAGTTTTTCCTTTGGCCTTTTCTATGCTTTCAAGTTTTAACGAAGCCCTTCTATCTGCTGCCTTTGGAGCCTCCAACAAATTTACGTACACTAATCTTTTGGATTATCATTTTGTTTTGCCTTGACCGGAAACTTTTGATTAACAAAACTTTACTTTTGATTAATAAATTTAACATTTAATTAAAAAATAAAATAAAACATAACTTTTTGTTCATATACGTCAAATAATAGTTTTATTTATTTATTCATCTTCATATAGCTATTGTTCTAAAAAAGTGTTTCTTGATCTAAGCATGTGGCTTATTGGAGAAACAAGCCATTAATAGTAAAAACTCCATCAATACAGATACAAATGGTTTGTCCTATCTCTTGCTAGTTGATACATGGCTCCTACTCCATGTAGGAGTCCTACATATATATATATATATATAAAAACAAGCTTAGATTTGCATAATACCACAAACATTCACATGTCATATCAAAAGAATTTTGATCTATGAACCTTTTGTTTCACCATATATGGAGGTTATGCCATAGACAATCCTTGATTCATATGCTTTTTTGTAACTCTTTTGTTGTTGTTGTAATTTCAACATTAACTATTAAGTCAATTTGTCGATGATAATATTTAAGTATTTCATTTTTGATATTGTAAAATGTATTTCATTTTTTCTAAGTTTTTTTACCACATTAATCTTTGTATTACAACGGATCGATTCAGTAACTCAAACTCTATTAAAAAAAGGCATTTGAATGGTGAGTGTCCATATTTGTTCTCTGATCCGGTAATAAAAACAATAGAAGTATTAATAACCGTTGATACCAAATTTAGCACCTGTCCAAAAGCGCATTTCAGCTGAAAGCCCAGGTGGGCGACGACCTGAAAAACCATAGGCGACCTAGAAGGCCTGAAGCTAAGTTGGGCCGACCTGACGAGCTGGGCTTTCTATTTCGACGCCCATTAGGTTAAAAACATGTAATTAGGATTTTTAACATGTATGTTTAGTATAAATACCCATGTAATTACTCTAAAAAGGGATATGAAATTCTTCTTGAGATCACCTAAACTTTAATCCACAAGATGAAAGACCTAACATAATTGACAAGCCACTTATTTCTTGTTTTTCATTTTTTTTTTTTTTTCCTAACTAAAAAGGATTTTTTTTAGTTTTCATTTTGCAATACATCTCTGTTATTTTTATTAGATTGTTGGGTGCACGAACTAAGTACCCATTTGATCATGGTCAATTCCATTTTAATGAGTTTTGAGATATCATTAATACTCATTTAGCCGGTTGTTGAACTTAATTTACACATTTGTTAATTAATGTGATGATGTGTCTTATATCAACCATTATTTTTTTGCTTTTATATAATAAATAATAAGTTTAGATTCTTAGTTGCACGTATATTTCTCAAATTACATTGGCTATATTTATTTTATTGTATACTAAGCTAGTTTGGGAAGTCACAAGTTAAGCCCAACGATTTATCACGATCAGCTAAACTAAGAATTGAACCGTTCAAAAAGACTACTTCTTTTGGAATTTAATTAACAAACATATTAGCTGATTTTTTTTGTTCAATGACATTTTTTTAAAGAAAAAGTTAATAAAAAAGTCAAGTTTTGAACTTGCAGCTGATTGGTTTTCAGTAGATAATTATAAACATAATTTTAGTAAAGATGAATTCTAAAAAAAATACCATAAAACAGTTGGTTGGTCACTCTCAATTATTACAAATTTTTTTTTAATCAAAATTATGATTTTACAAAATTATCACAAACATATAAACTGAATTTTAAGAGTTTAGAATTAATAAACTGGGTTCTTTAAAAATTTAGATTTGAAAGGGATATAATTTATTTTCAAACCGATTAAGGTATAATTTTAGATGTTTACGATCAAAATCAAAAGTTTTGAACTATTTAAGTTTGTAATATTTTTGAAAAAATTTCTTAAAGTTATTTTTAGAATAAAAAAGTGTAATATTTTTGAATGTAACCAACGATGAGTTGACCCAATTGATTTAAGCGCAGTTGTTGCTGATGTTGTGCTCCTGAATCGAATTCATGAGAAATTAATAAACTGGATTCTTTAAAAATTTAGATTTGAAAGAAATATATATATATATATATATTAAGCAATTAAGGTATAATTTTGAGATGTTTATGATCTAAATCAAAAGTTTTGAACTATTAAAATTTGTGATATTTTTGAAAAATTTTCTCTTAACGTTATTTTTAGAATAAAAAGTGTAATATTTTTTTATGTAACCAACGATGAATTGTCCAGTTGGTTTAAGCGCAGTCGTTGATTTCTAATGAGAGTTATATAACATGGTTTGAATCTTGTCTTAAGGAGATGTTCGAGTTTCGGTCCAGAATTCTCTGATCATCAAAAAATATATATTTTTGAATGTAAATTTAAAAAGTGGTATTTTTGAGAATCTTTTTAATAAATAATGAGATTTTTCCACCAAGCTTTATATAGCCTAGAGAACAACACACACATAATAACAATTAGCCATTGATTTCTTCTTTCTAAATTGTTCATCAATGGCAATTACTTTCAAATCAATCACTTTTTCCCTAATCTCTCAATTATACCTCCTTTCTTGTGTCTCAAGTCAAAATCAAGAAACAGAATTTCTTCACCATGGATTCTTTGAAGCAAATCTACTAAAATATGGATCTTCAAAGATCCTTTCAAGTAGCATCTTAGAGCTAACAAATACCTCAAGAACACAAATGGGTCAAGCCTTTCATAGCTTCCCAATACCATTCAACAACCCTAATTCTTCATCATCAACAACAAATAATTCACTTTCTTTCTCCACAAGTTTCATTTTCTCAATCAATTCACCAGGTCATGGCTTAACCTTTATGATTTCACCATCAATGGATTTCACTAAAGCTATGTCAAGTCAATATCTTGGTCTTTTCAATACATCAAACAATGGAAACTCAACAAATCAAATCTTAGCTATTGAATTTGATACAGTGAAATCTAATGAGTTTCTTGACCTAGATGATAACCATGTTGGAATCAATGTGAATGGTTTAGTTTCTATAGAATCTTCATCAGCTATGTTTTACTCAAACAAACAAAGCAAGAATCTAACTTTAAAGTTGTCAAGTAAAGATCCAATAAGAGCTTGGATTGAATATAATGGTAATGAAATGTTACTTAATGTTACATTAGCTCCTTATGAAACTTCTAAACCTAAGTTTCCTCTTTTATCAAGAAAGATGAATATTTCTGAGATTTTTACTGAGAAGAAGAAGAATATGTATGTTGGGTTTTCAGCATCTACTGGATTTAATATTACAAGTGATCATTATATTCTTGGATGGAGTTTTAGTAAAGAAGGAAAAGCTAAAGAGTTTGATCTTTCTTTACTTCCTTCACTTTCTGATGATTCTGATTCTGATTCTGATTCTGAGGATTTTGATGATCCTATTTTAAGTCCTCCTTCTGAAGGAAATGTTGAGAAGCTTAAATGCATCAAATTGATTATAGTTTCAATACTTGTAATTATTGTATTTATGGTTTGATTTAAATATAAGAGAAGAAAAGTCATTTATATATTCATACTCAAACACAATTAAATACTTTTTTTTATTTCACTACTTTATGTTGCAGAGAGATTTTGTTTCATTGTGAATGTTTTAAGTTTTTTTTTTATGCAAAAAGTTTAGAAGTTATATTTTGTATCCATTTATATGATGTAATATTCCTTATGTTTTAAAGTATATGGTGTTTTCATAATTCTATGTAAAATATTTAGTGTTAGTATATCCTAAATACTTCTAGTTACAATTATTATTATATACAATGTTGTTATTGATTGAAGTATTTTAAATTGTATATTATTAATTATTTTCGTAATTTTATGTTTTTAAATACAATATCTTTAAGCAAAGAGAATATGGTTTTTACAAAAAAAAGATACGATAAATAAAACTAATATATTTAATTAATTAGTATGTCGAAATTTTAAACATCACTTAAAATGAAACAAAAAGTATATATTCAATAACTTTCAATAAGACTATATACAATGGTAGAATCATTCAACACCGTTTTTTTTATCTTTTAACACTCTATATTATTTTCTCTCTTTACCTAAAGTTAACTCAACATTTATGAATTTTTATACTCTACAATGGTTTTTCAAATAAAATTCAACACAATACCCCCATTATTTTATTTTATTTTGTATTTTGTGATTACATATTAATATCAGTTATCAATCAATAATGAACTAGAATAATCAAAGATAACTTTTTCATAACTTGTTTTCTTATTTCATTTTTAAAATTATTTTGTAAATAACAAATATTGAAAACATATATTTTCATGGTTATTTTATGTTTTCAAATCAAATAAAACAACTTTAATTTATAAAAACGAAATGTTCCAAATGCTCATAGAAATTTTACTAACGAATTTTGGTATAGAATTTAATAATATATAAAAAAAATTATTAATAATAGATTCAAACAGTTCGAGTGAGAAACTATATCAAATATCCTAATAACCAATGAAAACACAACATATATTAATCTATTCAATCTCACATAATTTTGGCGTCCAATCAAAAATTTTCATGTGGCAACATGCCAAATTCAACAATCTAACATGTTGAATGTTTTCAACAATTTTACATGATGAATGTTTTCAACAATTCAACACAATTTAATCCACCAATGATTTTTTTTTTTCTTTCATTTTTCAACATGATCATTGAATCATTCAATTGTTGAAATATTTTCCGTTATCATGGATATAAAAAGTGACATCGGTCTTAATATGATGTTAGATGTTGACATATGTATATAGTTACATATGTTTGTGCTTGTATTAATTAGTTTTACATGTTTTGATTTTGAAATATGTATGAAAACATCGAAAATGGTATTATAAACAAGTAAGAGCTAATTATTTGGGATGATGAAGCAAAGGACGAGAAGATTGATTTTCTAATACAAGCTATATGCAAAGGACGTTTGGTATCTTTTATTTGGGTAGAAAAAGGATTTAAAGAAAAAAGGGAATATTTTAATGGAGGTGGAGGAAACAATTAACAAAAAAAAAGAGAAAAACTACTTATGAAGAATTACTAATGATGATTAAACATTTAAAGAATAAAGTAAAGATTGTGAAAGCTGAAAAGTTAGGGTGCTAATTTCAAAGGTTAATTTCTTAGAATTTAGATGTTCATTATTATTTAAGTTGAATTATTATTTGAATAGAACTAATATGAATACGATGAAACCAATGAGACTCCTAAGAAACTTGTAAGATGCATACGCTTCTATTTTCTTTCAAGATATAGGAGTTCAATAGTTTTCTTAGCAGCCAAAGAGAAAGGAAATTTGCAACATGAAAAGATAGATAGAAAAATGAAATTTTTTAGACTTTTGAACTAAACTTGCACCATCTTTTGGAACTAGATGATTGATTGTTTTTTGGATCTAACTTTTGAATAATTCTTTGTATTGGCTCTGTTGTTGATAATTCAAAATCTTTCCCATTAAAATGAATTTTATCAAACTACAAATAATGTTGTCTTAAGAGTATATAGTAGAAATGAAGCCTTATTGAGTGTTGAACAAATAAATAATGTAATATTTGTTTGATTTGTAGGTAGCCTCATATTAATATATTATATGAAAGCTTAATAACTCTCTCTAGTGTTAACACTTGTAAAAAAAACAAAAACATCACCTATATATAATTTTATTTGGCGTCTCAAACTTTTTTGTTAATAGATTAAGTGGTTTCAACTCATAAGCATAAAGACACAAACAAACACATATCAACTTTAAAATCTGATAAGAAGTAAGATCTCTAGATTCGTCTAAATCAAGTGATGGATAGGATTTTGATACTTTATCCGCTCATGAACTAGCTAGGTTTCACATTGCATTGGGACTTTCTTCACAAATCATGTTTAGATTATGATTTATGTTATTTAAATTTCTGACTTACATGCCCAATTTGTAACATTTAATCAAAATTTTGAAAATTTCTCACTTGAGGGTTCAATTGCTGTGAAAATTTTGAAAAACATTTTGTAGTGCATTTTCTTCGCTTATAAATGATTGATTATCATTTGATTTTTTTATGATACAATATTTCCTTACTCACGGATGGCCCTAACCATCTCTGCAATAACGATTGGTAATGGTTTTTGTTACCCTACTGTCAACATACACGGATGGCAGGTCTTTTGTAGGGGGCCAAAGAGGAGTATGATCTCGTATTTACCACCGACGCATTGGTCTTCTCAAAAATTCTTTGGAACTTTCCCGGTAATATTTCATTTTTCAATTTATAATTTATTTTACTACTAAAACTTGATATTTTTATTCAGACTTGTTTAGGCAAAATTTCTTCATTGGGGAGTATAAGCGGTGTCAGATTTTCCGGACACGCTTATCCTCCCCATCATTTTAGTAGGATGCATATCATCCTACTTTAATCAAAAAAATTCAAACTCCAATAAAGATGAATTCAATGGGGATAAAGGTGGTGGTGGGAAGGATAAGGGTGGTGGCGAAAAAAAAGATCTTCCACCAAAAAGGTAATTTTCTTCCTCGGTTTTAGAGCACATTCATTTTAAATTTTATGGAAGAATCACATTACTAACTCTACTCAATACATCTCAACATAATAAGTGTTTCTCTTCTTATATGTTTCTCAAAGCTCTGCTATCTCTCCTCATAGTAGCTTGGAATCGAGTTTATGCATCAGGTTTTAATATCATTATTTGCAGCCATATTTGCTCTACTTTAGTGGTCGATGAATTTCTTTTTGAGTTTTATCTGAATAAATATTGTATATGTCAGAGTCGTATCTATAATGTTATAAAAAAGGCGACCGCCTCAGACCCTGCATCAAATAAAAAAATTAGAGGTCCTACTTTTCATAATTTTTTAATTTAACAAATAAAAATTAGATTTTGCTTATTGTTTATGCTAATATATTTCACTAACATATTTTAATAATTTTAAATTTTTGATATAATTTTATGTTAAGTTGTCAATTTTATCTAATAAAAAGTTATAGTTTTCAAATTATTATTTTACTTTATTATCTTTTGTCTTCTCAATGTTTTTTTGTTTCTATCCCATAATCTTTAACTAATTTAGTCTGTGTTTTATTATTGTTTATTAACTTTTAAATAAATTGTTACATTTAATCTATTTAATATAACATAAATATGAAGTTATATACATAATCTTTAAAATAATTTAATATTAACTATATATTATTTTAGTTTAGTATTAAATTAATTTATTTTTCATAAAATTATTAGCACAATGAAAAATATTTAATACATTTTATTAACTATATTTAAAAAAAAAATTTACTAAATAAATATGTAAATGTAGTTAAAATTTAAGACCAATCTTCTGGCTTGTTGTACATCACCTTTGGCTAGTAATCCAAATAAAAGAATCTTATCTAGTCTAGAGAAGAAGAAGAAGAAGAAGTTAAAGTCTTTTTATTTCTGAACGTATTTTTGTTTTCCTTAAAATTTAAGACCAACCTTCTAGTTGTTGTACAAAAAGAACATATTCTTAACTTTTTTCATAAATTTTCTATTATACAATGGAAAATTTTTCTACACTTGGATTCTGAAACAATCTGCTAAAAACATTCATTGTGAATGATGATCTACAAGCATTAACTTGGTTTGAAACATATTCAAGAGAGCCATTTGGTTGCTTTGTTCGGTTTTTGTCGAATGTTCCTTGTGGTCTAGTGATGGTTGAGTTGAATCATCTTCTTTTCGAGGGAGAGGAGAATGCGAATTTGGTGTTACAAAGAGAGGCGAAAGCAAAGGAATTGCTACCGAATCGCAAGACGGTAGCAAAAGGGGATTTTCGGGAACATAATCGAGATGTAAAGCCGCGGGTGCTTGCTTCTGCAACCTAGTTGGTGATCTTGGGGAGTTGGTTACAAAGTTCTCCATTATTTGAGTTAATGAGTATAAATTATAGAGAAAGAGGTAAGTAAAAATTGGTGTGAAGAGGATAATAAAAAGAGAGAGGGAGGTTATGTGTTTTTTTGGTTGGATTAGAGCTTAAAAGTAGGATTTTGTTATGGTGAAACATGTGAAGGAAAATTAAGAAAAGGATGTTATTTTGAAACGGTCATTACCTAAACAAACTCTTTTTTCTTTTGGTTCTACTTTCTTCACTTTGTTGGCTTTTGTTACTTTGGGCATCTTTTAGTTTGGTTTGTGTCAGTTTTTTTGGTGTGTGTTACAATGTCGTTTATATAACTAGAGATGTGTAGATTAAATATAGATATGGTCGGTTTTGAAATCATGTAATTTAAAATGAAATATTAGGATGTTTTGCATAGTTTTATTAACAAAAATGGATCATTTTTTAACTTAAAGTTTGAAAATAAAAAATAAAACGTAAACTCGTGTATGCTCTCCACCGCAATAGTATAAGGTTTGTCTTAGACATTTAACGTATGTATCGGATTTTATGAATATTTTTTGTTTTTGTAAATCTTTTTGAAATTTTAATTTCATAAATTTATTTAGAATTTTGATTAAATGTTTTAATTATTTAGTAATTGTTCATGTATAAATAATAATTTTATTATTTGATTAATATATATATTTGTTATTTAAAAAATCATAACCGTTAGTAATCCGTCAATATTATTGTAGGATATTACTGACATAAGCTACCATCAAAAACCTGTTAGGAATCCGTCAGTATTTCTGACGGATGATTTCTGACAAGGGCAGACACAGCTTCTAAACAATGGGACACCCTTCTGTTTTTTTTTTTTTCCAAAATATTTTTTAACTAATTTTAACAGTTTCATAATAAAAGTATAATATCCACAATCTAATAACATTAGGGAAAGTCCATATTACTATGAAATCCTATCTTGTTGTCTTAATATAGTAGTATGTCTCATGTCAATCGGTATTTGAAGTTAGTTTTGATTTCACATGTACCCATTTCTATAATCGAGAGATGTTTTTCTATTGTAAAATATGAACATTATGAAGACTGAAGACTACATTGCGTAAATTAATGAGCAATCAATATATTTTATAAATAAATTATTTTATTAGGTATAGTAAAAAAATGTATACCCCATCTAAATAAAATTCTAGATCTGCCCCTGATTTCTGACGGATTACTGACGGTTTAGTTATTGACGGATAGTCCGTTAGTATTCTGTCAACATTTATCCGTCAATATGTCCATCAGGAATCCTGGCGGATTTACATTACTGACGATCTAATACTGACGGACTATAACCGTCAGTTTTCTGTCAGAAAAGCCGACTCCTGACAGATTCGTGACAGTTGCATCTGTCACTTTGACCGTGTTTTCTTGTAGTGATCTCTTTAGCATCAGGATCAACCCTGAAGATAGGAAGCTTGTTTGGCTTGTGTCAGTTTTTTGTGTTACAACTTACAAGGTCCGTTATATAATTAGAGATGTCTATACCAAATATATATAGGGTCGGTTATGAGATTACAAACTCTATAATTTAAAATAAAAAATTAGGATGTTTTGCATATTTTGATGAACAAGAAAATCGACAATTTTATAATTAAATTTTTGAAAATAAAAAATAATACGTAAAATCGTGTTTCCTCTAATTAGCTTTATAACCAACCTCGAACGAAAGTAGCTGGTTATTGATTGAAACACCCCAACATTTTGGTTTGGTTGCTCTCATTGAACCCTCAATAATAATAATAATGTGTTTATCGGTTATCATATCTTCTCGATCCAATTTTAACTATATATATATATA
>OVBE01007249.1:0-18708 GCA_900406425.1 Iberis pinnata
TGCTGTTCTTCATAGATCTGCATGTTTAGGTTTGTAGTTTTGTTTGCTGTTTCATCTACTTCTACTCCCATGAGTAGTGAATAGTCATCCAAGTTCCTGAGGATGGGGGTAGATAAAGGTTGATGTTATGGGTTTGTTTAGGTACCTAAGTTGTTTGGTTGTTAGATCCCTTCTGGACCTTCTCNAGTAGTAGAGGTTAATGCCTGCTAGGTAGTCGCCGTCTATGACGACAGTTGAGTCTGTGATTGCTTTGCTTGAGATTGATTGCCAAGACATTGGAATTGATTGTTAGTAGAACTACTGTCTAGGGGCCAGCTCATTGTTTGATGTATGTTAGGTACTTAGGTAGCCCATGATGGATTCCCATGTCAATTACCGTTTGTCCTCAGGAATGACTTCACCTTGATTGCGTTTTACCTTTTCTTGCATTTACTCTGTTTTTCATCCAAAAACATTTCTCTGTTTTATGTCTTTTTACTTTCGTTGCACTTAGGACCTTTTAGCATCCAAAACCCTTTTAACATCAGCTTGACTTAACAGCATCCAATACATCCACATTGCTTAGTATGCTCCCATTATGGATTGACATAAAAACCCATACTACAACGATGGGTTGATTGATAGCCTTTTATAGGAGTAAAATCCTACTATCACGCACTAGGAAAAAGATAAATCGGTGAGGACGAGAACCTTTACCTGAAACAACCAGAGCCACCGCGACAGCTGGAACTTGCCGGAACCAAGAAAAGCCATCCACGACTGCAAAAACCATACCCACTCGAGACAAAACCAGAGAAGTTTCAAAAGTCGAGGCCTCCACAAGTACACTGAAAATGAGACGAAGAAGAGGAAGCCACCACACCAGAAAACACCGCCAGAAAAACTAAGCACGAACCCTGATCTACATCTATAGCTCCAGAGGAGAAGTGAAGGACCCGAGCACCACCGTAAACAAGGCCAAACGCTAGGTTTTCTAGGAGAGGGACGCAGTCACCGGCGTTAGCCGGCGCCGCCTCGGGAAAATGTTATATTTCTTTGGGAAAATTATATCACATACCATATTAACACCCACATTTACGCCCATTACCATAAGGGCCGATTTTTGTGCTTTATGTCATATGTCACTTCTCAGAACATTACTATCTTTCGCCCCTTGTACGCATCGAGCCGTTTAATTTTTTATAAAAATTAATTCAAAAAAATAACAGTTTCGCGGTAACTGTTAAAGTTACTGACAACAGTATATTTTTAACATAATTATCTTCTTTGACAATAACCTCTCTTCTCTCTCATCTCAACTTGTTCTGCAATTTTCAAAGTTACTATTTTCATCGTCGGTAAAATTCGTAGCCACGTTTCACTGTCGATCATTCTTGTAAAAATGACATCGGAAGCCGATAATGTTGAACTGGAAAAACTGCAAACGAATCAACCACCGATTCTTCAGCCGCCGAGTCAGCCGCCGAAGCCACCACCATCAACTCATAATCAACCACCGACAACAAAGAAAACAGCCACCGCCGCGAAATATAACCCATGTAACTCTGGTCATCCTCAGGAAACAACTGGCGCTGATGGAAAAGTTGTCCGGAAAGACAAACCGCGTGTTCCCATGAGCAAACCTTCAACTGGAACCGGCCAAGCAGCCGTTAGTCAGTCCAGTGGAAGTTCAGTCGGTAACGCTGGTGATTCTACAAAACCAATGGACTAAAGTCAGACGGACGATACGTCTGCCAAATCCAAAAAATCTGTCGATTCAACAAGCTTGCATGGTATCATGATGTGGATACCTTGTACGCTCCGATGAACTGGGCCAAAAAAGCATTGGGTTGCATTGGTGATTGATCTAATTACTGGGAGGATAATTATACTTGATCCATTGCACAATGCAACTGGTGATCGCAAGATTAGGACGCTCAAGGACCCCATTGCGGAAATGATTGCTGCTGCTGTTGATAAACTTTTCCCTAAGGAGTTAATCAAGAACCATACCCCATCTGCGTTTGTCTATGAGCGCAAACGCGATGTCTCGCAAAACCTACGTTCCAGAGATTGTGGGGTCTTCACAATCAAGTTTATGGAGCTCCATTCCCAAGCTTTCCCCTTGGTTGGTATTACAGACAAGATGGTTGACAACATGCGCATGAACTATGCGCTTCAAATTTATGAAGAATTCGTCAAGCCACTTAGTTGTTGACTGACTAGTGTTTATATTTTCTTTGTGCTTGTTAAAACCAAACTCCTTTTTTGTAAAAATCCAACTCCGAAAACTTATTGTGCTTAAATTATTTTCTATTACTACACCAAGACTTACATGTGGACATGTTTGATATAAGTAAATCATGTTATGTCCATGTAGACACGAGACAATCTTGTCCACTGTCGTATATGACAAAAATTCTCATGTTCCATCACCAAAAGTAGTTGGATAGTACAAAAGTAAATATCACTTAATGCCAATAAATATCTACACTATGTTTGGTAGTTGTATAAATTAATTGTTTGGATCCAATATATAGGTACCCATTGTTTGCCTTATGTTACCCCCACATTACCAATACCTTTCAAAATCATGGATACTTTCACCTTGTCCTCTCTATCCTATGCCGTTAAACTCTCCATTGTCGTGTTACTTGGAAAGTCTGATTTCCACCACTTAGGTCAACTAATAGCCACCTCTAAAGCTTGTTTAGCATTAGCGTTTCATCCACGTGTTTTGAGGGTGACATCGTTGCACGCGGTTGAAGCATCCCCACACCTTGCTGTTACCGGATCCAGGTATCAGCATTTTATTTCTCGTTGTTCACATGCCGGGAACACTGCCGCATGTTACTTGGAGAGTTTACGTCTAGCAGGATGCGAGGGTGATGTTGATAATGCAATTGATATCCTAATCTACCATATGTTCTAGTCAATTCTCCAAAAACCAACCTTCTCGGGTCTATCTTACTTAATTCCGATGGAAGAGTCAATTATGCAACCGAGAAGATGGTTAGATTTTTATCAGCATCTCCATCACAGCATGCCAGTAAAATCCTAGTAGAAAAAGTTGTTGACGACTTTTGTAACATGGCTTCCAAAAATTTGCACAAGAAGACGTCCATGGGAAAGTTAGTCATGAAATATATACTTACTGCACGAGCTGCTCATTGTCAATTGTGCCCACCGCGTGGAAAATGCCCGAGATACTTCTTACAATCATGCGTTTTCAATTTTTGGAGTAGATACTATTTTGGAGACGCCATTCACCAACATGGACCAGAGTTGTAGTCTGCTCGAATTTATCATGTCCACGCAAAACCCAAAAAAACGTCTACACAACGTTATGTAGTCCATTGTCTCATTATATGTTATGGACCATCTATATTTGGTCATTAAATATTTCGCACTTACCATTTTCGTCCATCACCGTATTATGTCCATACACTGATTTAAGCTGAGATAGACCTAAAAACTTTTTATCCATCAAACTTTTCGATTGACCAATTTTCATTTTCACCTTACACTGTTGTTTGTCCATTCTATAACTACATAGAAAAAAATTAAATTCCTTAAATTAATCAAAAACAAACTCCTCCCAAAATGTCCACCATATCCCGTACTCCCTACTACGCTTCTACAAATCAAAAACAAACTCCTCCCAATTCTTAAGTAAACCAAGTTATCCATATTTTAATATACAAAATATGCACAATCATATCATATAATTTCACGTTTATATTGGGTGTTTGCAACTCGCCCTATTGTGTCATGGTAGGTTGCATGCTGTGCAGTTTCGTGGACCACGCTTCCGCCCCTGCATATAGCATTTGTTCAAATAAGCATCAGTTTATCCCCCTGCTACTCGTCCATAGCAAGAAATAGAATAAATAACTTACATGTTGTTCTCCCTGTGATGGGACTCTTACCGTCCTTGGCCTGCCCGCCCCCCTTTTTGTTCTTGGGGGGTTGTGTATGTTCATTGACCAAACATATGGGCATTTCTATGTCTTTCTCTCTAGCTGGCGGCATAATTATTTCTGTCCACAGATTCAACCACTCACTAACCATGTAACAATTCCCTACTAAAGTGTATATGTCTATGTTTTTTTATACCAACTGCCACTAAAGCATGGCAACATGGTACTAGTAACACATCAAAGATCATGCACGTGCATGTCTTCCTCTCCAAGTCTATAGTGAATACACAACCAGAAGCATCATTCACTTGGTAAATATTTGGCGAAGCTCCAATAACTGCACAATCGGTAGCATCTTTAAGATGTTCAACCAACATGTCTTCAATCTCAGGAGTACATAAGGTTTTCGCATCCATCGCAATCTTTCTTCGTGCACAAAACCAACTCATCAACAACGTTCTTATAGGTTCGACCATTGTAGCTATTGGGAAATCTATGGCCTTTTGAAGCACTGCGTTTAGGGACTCGCATATGTTGCTGCTCATTAGGTTGTACCTCATGCCAGTACAGTAAGCAAGTGTCTAGTGAGCCAAACCAATATCTAACAAATATTCAGCACAGCTTGGGTTACGTTCTTGCACCTTCTCAAACCAATATCTGAAATCACCAATGGTGTAGGCCCTTGCCGCATTTGAAACCATTGTTGCAAGACTTCACACTTGAACCTATGTTTAACATTTCTTTCTAGATGGACAATACATGCTCCATGTTTGGCTAGTTTATAAACATTCTTTAGTCCTGCGTAGATGGCTTGGTGTCGGTCAGAAATGAAAACAAGATCTTCGGAATCATGGACAAAAGATTGCAACTGTGTGAAAAACCATGTCCACCCAGATGTGTTTTCACCATCAATTACGCCAAAAGCCAACATGAATATTTGGTAATTCTCGTCCTGTCCGCTGGCTGCAACCAAACAACTCTTATATTTACCCTTTGTTTGGGTGCCATCAATGAGTACCACTTTCCTTAAATACTTGTATCCCGCTACTGATGCGCCAAATGCCACGAATAAATACTTGAACAACTTCGGGCTGTCCACCGTTAGTTGATCTGTTTTAACCTTTGATATTGTACCCGGGTTAGTCAGAGTGAGTAAATGTAGATACTTACAAAGGAATTCATAGCTCTCTTCTTCACTCCCCTTACCTCTTTTCATAGCTATTTCCTTTGCATACCACGCTTTCATATATGAGATGGTTACATTGAAAACTATCAACACAATCTCCAGAACTTCACATGCTCGAGGTCCCACCTTGCCATGTGCATATCTCGCTTTAAGCAGCTCTCCAAGTATGTTGGCAGTTGCTTTCTTCTCGTACTTAGACCTTGCATTAACATCACACGTATGAGTTAATGTAACTGTCCTAACCTCCACTTATTCTGATCCTTCGGTCATTGTTGCGTATACCCTCCAATTACATTTTGCATCTGAACATACTTAAATGACCCTTTTTTATCGGAAGTCTGCACCTTAAAGTTGAATAGTCTTTTCACTGAGTACATTGCAATGGCCTTATGCAGTTCACCTTTGTTTTTGAAAGACATCTCAACATGAATTGCATCCCCCCCCCTTTTTCAAACTCATATTTTCTAGGTCACTATAAGCCATTCTAATATTATCTCGGTTCGGTGGTGCATCACTTGTCATACCCATCAGACCCATTGCATCTTCGTAGAAATCCCGACCAAAAGTAGGCTCATCCGAACTTTGTCCACCCATTTCATCAAATGTATTTCCCATGGACGAAATATCACATTGTCCATCACATCTAACATTCCCTTTTCCACTTTCCATACTTTGATGTCCACGTCCACCAGATGAGTTACCGTATTCTATGTTGGTTATATTTGGACCCCCACTTACATTTTTCGGATCACGTCCAGTAATTAGACGTCCACTTCCTAGCAGCCTACCTACAAGGAGGAAGTCGTTATTAACAAACACTAAAGTTTATACTAACATCTATCATTTCATTACACTAACTAGTTGTTGTTAGTCCATTAGCAACAGCCAATTCATGTCCATCATTCACATTTGCATACATAACAGCATATGGATCCCAGTCTGGTGGGTACTCTTTATCTATGTATTCTTGCAGGGAGTCGAAATCATAGTCAGACGGCTCGTCCATGCTGTCATAGCAACTGTCCCCTTCAGTCACACTCACACCGTCTTTACCACCCTCTAAGCTCTGGCTACTTGATACATGTTCCTTTCCATGTCGCTTTTTCTTCTTACAAGTTTCATCCTCCAATAGATTAAAAGTAGGCCCGTTCTCCACCAGGGACATATGCAATATCTGTCCACTCGACTCGTGTCCACCTGCCGTTGACTTAATCCCCAACCTTGAAAAATGTGTACGCTTTACACCGACGCTCTCTCGGTGTCTAATTTCAAGCTCTTCCACTCTTTCTAGGAAGCTTTCATCAATGATATCTTCTTCCACAGTGGTATTCCCTGTCAAACACGGTGGACAGATAATTGCCAACTCCTTACCGGCGTTTTTGCTTTTTTCCATGTTGTCTATGGACTTATACGGTCCACGTCCATCGATATCTACTTGGTTTGAAGCTTCACCCACATCGGCTGAACAAACGACGGATAACTCTCTATCAACCATAGCTAAGCATTTTCCTTGTTTTTCCATATCATCACCCAACCCACTCTGTCGACCCACAATGGATAAATCCACGTTTCGCATTCTATCTGCACCCGATGGACATAACTTGACAAACTCCTCCACAACGTTGTCTCTGTTTTCAATGGACGTTGTAATATCTTGTCCACCCGTCTCTAATTCTTTTGAATGGTCACCAACTGTTGGTGGACACCCAACACATAACTCTTTATCAACACCGTCCACAACAAAAATTTTCCCTTTCATTGACATACCATGTGTCCCCCCAACCGGAAGACAAGGAACTTCGTCATTTTTCAGCATCTCTTGATTACCTATGGTCATATATAAATTTAGATTATCGTTAGCCGAATTGGTTTTCCTGAATCTTTCCAAACTACTATTGTTGTGCACGGCAACCGGCGGCATCCTAGCTTATGTGAAAACCACTTCATCGCTCTGATTCCAGTAGCTCAAATCAAACTCTCCTCCATGTAGTTTGGAACCAAACGCTTCGATTATCTTCTCTTTCAAACTTTTGTAATCATCGTCTTCTTTTATTTGTAGACATTTCGCAAACATGTTTTTCTCCACCCGGAAATGCCATGCCCCTGTATCAAAGCACTCCCACTCCCCAAAAATGACTAAGACATTGGTGTCCATCATTGTTACGCGAAGGTTAACCTACGTCAGAAAAAATTCGTTCATCATTTACAAATGATGTAAAACGTCCACCTCAATATGTCCATCATCAAGTCCATACAAAAGTCACACAACCAAAAAATACAACACTAATTTCACGAGTAATTAACACAAGAAGTGTGGTCAAACAAATTCATAATTCCACATCCCTTCCATTACCCATACAGAAAACCGTTTATAACACCAAACAAAAAACCAAAAAAATTTCAGAATCAATTTAGTATACCGATTTGTATACAAATAGTCCATTAAATTCCATCCTAACTCATTCCATGCATACACGTACAATTATTAAGGCAAAAAAACAAGTCATTTATTAGTTACCTTAAAGATCACAACTTTCCCACCAGCTGAGCTCCTCTTTAATGGTGTCGAGCAAACAATTTTCTTCACTAATATCTTTTGTATCTACTCTTAATTACCCATTAAATTTTAATTACTTATTTATTTTTACTTACTTTCCCCTAAAACATCTAATCATAATTAAATACCATTAAATACTAACTCAGAAACTTTCCCCACTCTCTCTCCTCACCGAAAATATCCAGCCAAAAACGAAACAGTCTCGCAGGGGTACTTTTGACTTTTGCGTATACCAAACCAGCTGTACGATATGGTACAAACCGGCGGTTTGGAAAATTATGGCATCGGCAAAAAGATTGACCAACAATATGGTAGGTTAAGTAAAAATCCCTATTTCTTTTGCTTAGGTTTTCGAGTGTGAAAGAATTAGGACTAGCTTATTTTTTTCAAATGTTAAAATAAGATAGTAAATTGTTATGTTAGGGTAATATATTATTATGATTTTTTGGTGTAAAAATCATTCAATATGGCAAAATTGTAGTTTTCTCAAAAATTTAAGTATTTTAGATTTTTTATCTAAAATGTTGAGTTAGTCTAGTCATGCCTCCAACCAAGGGTCATATAAGCAATTAAAGTTAAAAGTTAGGTTACTCTGACTAATTTTCTCTACATGAAAACTGAAATCCGGTGAAAAATTGATTTGGGCTTAAGCGTGGATTGACTTGCTGTCTAGTCGCATCCTTGGTTTAGTCAAGAGTCAAAACTTTCTATTTTCAATACGGTAGTGTTAGACCATCTCCGTAAAAATTTTTAATGGGTTTCTTAAGCGAAAAAGCCCAAAATTAAAATAAAAATTAAAAAATCAGGATATAATCCGTTCTAATTTAGGGATTTTCATATATCCCTTATAACCCCTGTGCCTCTTTTTCTAATTGGTTGTCTATTTCTCTTTGTTTTATTTGAAGTGTGACGGTAAGAGTTAGCTTTGTGAATTTTCTTCTTCGTGAAATCTATTGAGAAGAGTCTAGAAGAATCAAAGATTGATTTAATTGGTATTTTTTATATCGCTTATGTACATATTAGTTTAGAAAATATTACGTTTAAGGCAATCTTAGGTTTGTATATATTTGACATTTTTCTAAAGAGAAAAATAACACATCGATTCATACAGAGATTTACATGATAACAGAGCCAGAAAATACCTAATTTTTTTTCTTGTATTGAAGAGCGGTGGCAGAAAAATCAGAAACGATGTCAGTGACGTCGTTGTATTATCTGTCGTCATCAGATAATCCTGGATCAACAATATCGCTAGAGGCATTGATAGGAAAAACTTATGGTGAATAAGAACATTGATATCACCGTCGATTCGATCTTCTATTCCAAGCACTCCCGATGCTTACAAGATGTGGTGTGATTTGAAAAAGCGTTTCTCGATGGGAAACGCGGTGATCGCAGTGAGAGTTTATCAGTTGAAGGCTGAACTCACTTTGTGTAAGAAAGAAGGCTCTAGTGTTTTAGAGTACTAGATATAATCCAAATGGTAGCATAGAACGCTACAAAGCTTGCTTGGTGGCTAAGGTTTATACTCAATTGGAAGGATTGATTTTTCTTGATACTTTTTCTCCGGTGGCTAAAATGGGACTTTTAGAGCTCTATTGGCTCTTGCTTCTACAAATAAGTCGTCTATCACACAGTTAGATATTAGCAATGCCTTCTTGAATGGTGATCTGGATGAGGATATATACATGACATTACCACCTGGTTATACAACTTTAACAGGTGCATCAGTCCCTCAAAAATGCAATGTGTAAATAGTAGAATAATTTATATGGCCTTAAACAAGCGTCTAGACAGTGGAATAAGAAATTGTCTTATGTGACTTTAGTAGTTGGGTTTGTTCAAGCTCCTTAAGATCATTCACTTTTTGTCAAAATTGAATCTAAGGTGTTCATTTCAGTTCTTGTATATGTTGATGATATATTGATCATTGGTAATAATGATAATGTGATCAAGACTTGTAAGGATTATCTCCAGTCTGCGTTCAAACTCAAAGATTTAGGCCAAGCAATATATATTCTTGGTTTTGAAATTGCAAGAACAGAGGCTGGAATTTCAGTAAATCAGAGAAAATATACTTTAGAACTCTTGGAGGAAGCTGGTTTTTTGGGTTGCAAACCTGTTTCAGTCCCTATGGATCCATCATTCAAACAGTCTGCTACAGATGGTGATGTTCTTCAGAATGTCACAGAGTATAGAAGACTGACTGGTCGCTTACTATACCTTACTCATACACAGCCTAATATAACTTATGCAGTGCATAATCTTAGTCAATTTTTC
This sequence comes from Iberis pinnata, assembly GCA_900406425.1. Classification (NCBI taxonomy): domain Eukaryota; kingdom Viridiplantae; phylum Streptophyta; class Magnoliopsida; order Brassicales; family Brassicaceae; genus Iberis; species Iberis pinnata. The sequence continues at coordinate 9,923 of OVBE01007249.1, forward strand.
TCTGCTCCACGTACAGCTCACCTCCATGCAGCTCAGAGAGTATTACAATATCTCAAGAATGCACCAGCTCAAGGATTATTCTATTTACCTCAAATTAACAGCTTTTTCAGATGCTGATTAGGCATCTTGTCCATACTCAATGAGATTTGTCACATGGTATTGTGTTTTCTTAGGCAATTCTCTGGTATCTTGGCGAACAAAGAAGCAACACACAGTCTCAAGGAGTGACTCAGAAGCTTAATACATGGTAATGGCCGATGCTACTTGTGAGTTAGTGTGGCTGACATCTCTTCTTACATACCTTCATTGCAAACCAACAACTCCAGTAAACTTATATTGTGATAATCAGTCTGCATTCATATTGCTAATAACCCGATTTACCATGAGAAGACAAAGTATATTGAGATAGATTGTCATCTTGTGAAGTATAAAGTGCAATCTGATTTCATGAAGACTTTACATGTGAAATCAGAAAATCAGTTGGCTGATTTAATGACAAAACCAATACAACCTGGTTTGTTCAAGCATCTATTATCCAAGATTGGAACTCACAACTTGTGCATTCCATCTTGAGGGGAGGATATTAGATTATAATTCGTTAAATATTGGTTAGTTTCGGTTTAATGTTTGTTAGGATTAAACCAGAAATCGTTTGTATATATACGTGTTGTAGATTTGAGTTTTACAAGAATCAATAAAAAGTAATAATAACATACTTCATCATAATTACTACAATTGACAACCTCTAGTTTTATTTATGAATAGAAAAGAGATTGTTTGGTTCATAGAGTGTTAATTAATATATATATATATATATATATATATATATATATATATGTGTGTGTACCAGAGGCTTTAAACATAAGATATCGGTCACCCATCAATCAAGGACTGCCGGTTCTGCCACCTGAATTGGAACCGGCACCTCCGTTACCATATGCACTAGCGGTGGCACCTTCTGGACTAGCTTCACCATTAGCACCGGCGTTCCCAGAAGCACCACTGATGGAATTAGCAATTTCGTTGGGACCATCTGAAACAACAGTACCGCTGGTTCTGGAGAAGCTACTTCCAGAAGCACCGGCGCTGGGACGGCCTGGACCGGCATCAACATTAACACTGGCAGAGCTTGACTGCTCGGCATCAGTGATGATTGTAACGATAAGCTCAGATCCAAAACCGTTGTTAGTGGCATTTTTGGGAATAGTGATGCCTAAGTTGGTCTCGTTGGACGCTTTTACGTTGGCACACGCAACTCCAGCCAAGATCAATAGCACAACAAACTTTATGCCTTTCATCTTCGATTTCTCTCCTATTTTAAATTATTTGATAAAAATGTTTTACTGCGTCGTACGTATTCCTCCCATGTTCTAGCCAAAATATATACACACACTTGTATTTATTACGAAACGTGTGCATTTCTTACAAGATATATACATACTTCAATGCATTAGTAAATATTTTAGTCAATAACTAATAGTCTTACCAAGATGTAACGTTATCAAACGTTATCATATTTTGAAACTATATCAAAGTTTTCTAGGCTCAATGTGACTATCAAATATTTAATTAGGTGTTTTTCCATGGCGTGAGAAAATATTTAACTTTCTTTTTAGATATTGTTTTTACTGACATCTAAGGAACTCCAGTGAAATAAGATATTAGATTATAATAGATAAGTTTTTGGACTATTACTGATGACATTATTTTTTTCTTAATTATATAATATATATATATATATATACATATATTTATATTTTAATTAAAATTATTGTTGTATTTTATGTAGTTATACATACTTCGAAAACTTACTTAGCTCCTCTTCTATCAAACTAGAAAAAATAATAATAATGTCCAAATCGTGAAAAGCCATATTATGAAAAGCAATAATCCTAATCTGTTTTTTTTTTTTTTTTTTTTTTTTTTANTAGAATTTCATTAATAGTAATAGATATTACAACCATGTAATTAGCTTTGGCTTTAGAGTTTGAGTACATTTTTTAGCAAGCAAATCAGCCAAATAGTTTGCAGAACGATTTACATATACAAAAAGTAGAGAACTAAGTTTGCTACTCAAGTGAACAATGTCTTGCACCAAAATAGAACCACTTCTTATCCATCTTTTATCCATGTGTCTTGAACCCTTTGCTGCATTCAAAGCCTTAATAACTTGCTGATTGTCATTAAAGAGCTTGATATGGTTATAATTCAGACTTATTAGACTTTCCACCGCAAATTTGATTGCTAAAAGCTCCGCCTCTATGACACTGTTAACCGAGAATATGGTCCATTGACCTTGGAGAATTGGGGTTCCAGCTTGTAAAAGCACCCAACTAAGCCCTGTTCTTTCATTACTGCCTTTCCAAGATGCATCTGTAAAACATTGAAATTCAGAACTTTGATGAAGTAGTGAATACTGTGGAGTTGTAAGCATCTGATTCAATTCAGCAACTCTTTCTTCTCTTGGGGTTTCTTGTTCTTCCAGATTATATAAATTCCTCCATGATTCAAAATTAAGCAGAGAGTGATTAATAATTTGAGGTATACTCCATCTCTGATTTTCAAAATATAATGAGTTACGATGTTTCCATATATTCCAGCCAAGATAAACTCCAACTGATGTTTTGAATTTAGATGAATCTTGAAAAAGCATTCGTACATTATCACTTAAGGATTGCGTTAAAAGCAGACTTGTAGAGAAAAAAGTACCTGGACATAGCTCCCAAACTTCTCTGGCCACTCTACATGTGAATAGCATATGTTGGACATCCTCTACTTCTTCCCCACAGATTTGGCATGTATTGTCAATCTTCATTCCTCTTCTTTTAAGATTTTCTCCTACAGCAAGTGCATTATTTAAGACTTTCCACCAAAAAAGTTTAAGTTTTGGAGGGATAGAAGCTGTCCAAATTTTCTTATAAATATCAGAATTTTCTTCTGGAACAGGTCTATTTAATCTTCTGGCTAGGTGATAACCAGTTTTTACCGTATATTCACCTGAGGATGAATGCAGCCAAATTAGTTGATCAGGGATGCTTTCCGTACTTGGTCTGATCTGCTTGATTTTCTGAACATCAGTGGGATCAAGATACAAACTAAGTTTCATTGGACACCAATCTGTTCCCCTTTCATTCATCAAGCTTTTTACCCTCATATTCATATCAAGTCCTGACCATCTTTTGATTGCTGGGGATGGTTGTTGATTTTGAATCCAATTATCCTGCCATATCCTAATTGTTTCCCCATTTCCCACTTGCCAACATATACCTTTCTTAAGAAGTTCAGTACCTTTACAAATGCTTCTCCAGGCTTGACTAGGCCTGCTGCCTATACTTGCATTTTCTACTGTACCATGGGGGTAGTACTTAGCTTTATAAACTTGGCTAATCAAAGATTCTGGATTTGTGAGGAGCCTCCAGCTTTGTTTTGCCAACAATGCTTGATTAAAATCTCTTAAGTCTTTAAATCCCATTCCTCCTTGATATTTGGAGAGAATTAACTTCTGCCAAGCAATCCATGGGATTTTCTGTTGATTTGAGCCAGCTGACCACCAGAACCTTCTTATAGCTTTGGATATTGCTTGAGTGGTATGTTTAGGCAACATAAAACAGGACATTGTGTATGTTGGAAGGGCATAGGCTACAGCTTTAATCAATGTCTCCTTTCCTGCATGATTGAGAAATTTAGTTGACCAATTCTCAAGCTTACCCTGAATTCTCTGATGCAAATAAGAGAAGACATTTGTTGTATCTCTTGAAATGATATCTGGCAAACCTAAGTATTTGCCAAATCCCCCCACTTTCTGTATGTTTAAACTATGTGTAATCATATATTTAACTGAATTAGTACAATGCTTACCAAACACTACTGCAGATTTTGTGTAATTGACCTTCTGCCCTGATAGTTGGCCATACTGATTCAATAGTCTCTTCAAATTTTCTGATTCCCAACCAGTAGCTTTGCAAAAAATAAGAGCATCATCAGCAAAAAATAAATGAGATATTGCAGGACTTCTAATACTTGCTTTAAACCCAGATAATTCCTTTTTTTCTACTGCTTTATTTAATAAAAATGACAAACCCTCTGCACAAATAATATATATATAGGGTGATAATGGGTCACCTTGACGTATTCCTTTAAGTGGTTTAATATTANCGGTTGAATATTACCTATAGGTGACCCATTATAAAGCACTGAATAGGTAACAGATTGAATGCATAGTTTTATCCAATTACACCAAATCTCAGAGAAGCCTAATTTCCTCATAATAAACAGAATATAATCCCATTCCAGCTTATCAAAAGCTTTTTCTATATCTAATTTAACTGCCATAAAATTTTCCTTTCGATGTCTTGTTTTCATAGAGTGTATTAATTCATGGGCTAATAAAACATTATCAGTTATTAATCTGTTTGGGATAAAAGCAGATTGATTGGCAGATATAATTTGATGCAACCAGGGTTTTAATCTATTAGCCAAGATTTTAGCAATGAGCTTGTAAGCTACATTTGCTAAACTAATGGGTCTATAGTCTTTAGCTTTAACTGGTTTATCCAATTTGGGAACTAGACATATATGTGTATGATTTATAGATTGATCCATGTCTGAGCATTCAAAAAAATATTTTATGAATGCTATCACACCTGTTTTAATGATCTGCCAATGTTGTTTATAGAAGGCTGCAGTTAGGCCATCAGGACCAGGAGCCTTATCATCTCCCATACCTGATAGAGCATTCCAAATTTCTTCTTCCTGAACTGGCTTTATAAGTGATGCATTCATATCTTCTGGCACTCTTGGAGCTAAATCATGAAAAATGGAAAAATCAGGTGTAGAGGATCTAATATCTTGAGTGTATAAACTGGAAAAATGATTTAACAGAACATTACAGATATCATGATCTTTTGTGTAATAGTTACCCTCCATATCTTCAATAGCAGTAATCCTATTACGGCTTCTTCTTTGTCTCATCTTTGCATGGAAATAAGCTGTATTTCTGTCTCCACTCTTCATCCATAAGATTCTACTCTTTACTCTCCAAAAGTCCTCTTCCTGTTTTGCTTCATGTTTGAGTTTAGCTTTAAGGGAGGCTACCTGATGAAAATTGATAGGGTAAATCTCCATTTCTGATTGAAGTGCATCCCTTAATTGATTGAGTTTCACACTGGAATTCAAGATGTTTTCAGCTTTCCATTTTGATAACCCTCTTCTGCAAATTGTAAGAGCTTCTGAGAACTTTGAAGGAGGGATAGTAGTACAATCTTGATTCCAGATTGTTGAAACTAGTGGTTTTAAAGTGGGCTCAGATTTCCATCTTGATTCATATTTGAAAAGTTTTTTCCCTTGCCAAGTTTGTTTTTCAGAGTGCACTAGTAGTGGCCTATGATCTGATCCTCCCCAAGGCAACAGCTGAACATAAGCCTGCGGATATGAATGAAGCCATTGTTGATTACCCATCACTCTATCTATTTGGGACTTGATAGTGTAAATTCCTCTGTTTCCTGCCCAAGTAAAACTGCCCCCTATCATTGGTAGATCTTGTAAGCCTAATTTACCATACACTTCCCTAAATTTATAAAAAGTGTACTCTGGTCTATGTCTGCCTCCCTTCTTTTCATCATTAGACTTAATGTCATTGAAATCTCCTAATAACAAACGCGGTTGGCCTTGATAGAAACCAGCTTCTTCAGAGTTAATTAACCTGTCCCATAGATGATTTCGGCTTGCATAATGTGAGGGTCCATACACATAGGTAATACAAAAAGTGCTTCTATTGTGGTGCAACAAAAGGTCTGTACAATGAAAAGATGAATTCTGTAGAAGTTTAAGATGAACTTCCCCTGACCAAAATACTGCCATACCACCACTCCTACCAGCTGGAGAAATAATATAGGAATTGATATAGCCTAAACGAGTACCCAAACTTTTAACATATGTATCCGGATTAAGCGTTTCAATGAGGAACAGGACTTCAGGTTTATAAAACTTCCTGATGTCCTCTAATTGACGAATTGTCAGGGGGTTCCTGAGCCCCTGACAATTCCAATGCAAGATCTTCATTTGGCTGAGGGTGGTTTCGGGGTATCCACCCTCCCCATATCAGTTTCTGTGACAGAAGTATGATCCTGTTTTTGTCTGAGACAGTCCTCTCTAATTGGTTCAATTACTGCAATTGCTTTGCGCTTAGCAATTTTGGATGTAAAAGGTTCTGCGATTTCAGAAGGGGCTGAAGCAGAGATGGGTACACATTTAGCAACTGTTGTAATAGAATCCTTTTGTAGTGCAGGAAACGTTATAGAATCTCTCTGCTCATCTTCAGAAGAAGCTTCCATTGAGGCAACTGAATTAACAGGATCCGCAGAGTGAACTATTTGATTCTTGTTCGAAGAACATTCAGTATCAGCATGTGTGAGAGCTCCACAAAGAAAACAGAATTTCTTAAGCTTGTCATATATAAATCTAAGTTGAATTTCTGGAGTTCCTGGTGCAAATTGAAAACTTTGTACGAAGATTAGCTTAGCAGTAATAGGCAAACTAATCTGGATCCATGCTTCACTCATTTGATTCTTAACTGGTTCTTGGATTCTCACTGCTTTAACTTCACCCAAATTGTTACCAATTTCCTTGAGAAGATCTTCATCAAGATAGTCCATGGGTATGTTGAGAACTTTTACCCAGAATATGATCTTCCTCAGATAATCTGGATGAGAACGATTTGTCCATCGATCTATGACAACCGACCATTCTTTGAATGTATAAGGCCCGTTTTCAAGGACTGTGAGTAGCTGGTGTTCTTTCTTAAAAAAGAACTGTACCACCAGATCATCAGTGATTCGGCCGTGAACTTGGCCCTCCAATTTCCAAGCTCTGGGAAGAGTATTTTTCATTGCATGCAGAGGCTGATGACTTGGATTAAGGCCCTTGACAATTATACTGAGATTGTTCTCTGTTTCTCTTCGATGATGAGTGGTGGGATGTAGTTGAACTGTTGCTCTATCCGAACCAAGAGAAAGATTCTGCATAGCTAGCCAGAGATTTCGATCCATTGTAAGTAGTAAGGAGATCAGAAATTAATCAGATTTTCCGGTGAGAAAAGACTGCCGCATGTGACGGAGAGAAGATCGTACTGAGACGAAGAGAAGACCCTAGAAGCCGGGAGAATTTCGTGTTGATTTATTATGGTCCTACGCTGCTATAGATAAATATCTGTTTATATTCCTAATCTGTTACAAATCATATTATTTTAATGGTTTAATATAGTTATATATAATTTCTAAGTAAATTTTGTTGCATGGTGATAATTTTTATGTAGTTTATATATAAACTAAATGACGGGAATTTTAAACACTAACTAATGGAGATCCTGCATTGTTCAACAAATCCATACCTTCTCATTTCAGAAGCGATATTTCATGTGTCAAACATTAATCACATCAACATCATTTATGAATTTACACGCACAAATCTAGAAATAGTTTTAAAACTACGAACTATACATTTAGAGCTAAATTTCATACAGAAAATAAATAAATCTTCAATATTTCAATTGTCAATTTAAAATCTATATGATTAAGAGATCCAGAACCCTGAAGAGATATCCACAAAAAGAGAAAGACTGTTAGTTTGTTCTCATCTTTTTTTTTTTTTTTTTTTTTTTTTTTTTTTTTTTTNTAGTCATGTTAGTAAAACAATTTGAAAGTGTTGTCTCTGGTTCTTTATCAACTCCGTGTGTTTTGAAATGGTTTTGTAGAATATGTGGAGCCAAACGGTGCTAATTATACGAAAGAAGGATGAGATTGTGCCAATTATACGAAATATAATTAACAAATTTGATGAAGAGAATTAAAGACCATCTTATATGTTTTCTCGTCGTCAACACATGGCCGTTTAGTGTACTAACTAGAATTTTACCCGTGCTTATGCACGGTATTATACATCATTTTTATATAATAAAATTAAATTGGTTATAAATGTTTTTTTTTTTGTGGGAAAAGGTGAGAGTCAAGGGCAACCCTCCCATATTATTGAAACTAAACCCAAAAGAAATCACTTGTCTTGGGTACAAACACCCATTAAAATCATCCAACAAAATAGAATGAACAACTTCCGGATTTTTTCTAAATTCATGAAAACCCAAAAGACAAAGAGAAAGCAAAGCTCGCTAAACCGTCGGCAAGGCGATTTGTTTCTCGAAACACATGCAAAATTCGGACTACCCAGTCCTTTCGAAGAAAGTCATAGCACAATTGTACTAGTAAGGATAGAGGATGTAGATCACCTATACCCTTTCTTAAGAAACCCACAACCATTTTCGAATCTATCTCCAACTCCAATTTTCGTATGCCTGCTTCCTATGCCATATATAGACCGTAATATATTCCCCATAATTCCGCTAACGGAGCTTAGCACACACATATATTCACAGCGAAACCAACACACCACTTACCCGTACTGTCCCTTACCACTCCTCCTGCCGCCGCACTACCGGATGGCCTAGCAACGCACCGATTATAAATGTTTTAATAAGGTATCTTCTTAACAGTTATATGGTTTATTGCATGGTATTAATATCACAATAATTCTAGTTAGTTTTTATTATGAGAAATATGGTTAAAAAGTAACTGGTTATAAAATATATTATTTACTATATGTATTTACAGAAACTATAGTTTACGATTTTATAAAATATGCAAAAAAAATATTTTATTAACTGAATTCAACAATAAATTAAGTTATATATATATATATATATATATATATATATATATATATATATATATATATAT
>OVBE01007250.1:0-18707 GCA_900406425.1 Iberis pinnata
GATGTATGTAATTCAATCTACTTTGTTACCTTGTTTCTTGTGAATCCAAAAACCTATATAACGAATGTTCTCCTTTATTCAGACAAAATCTTACACGACTCTAAACACTTGACTAACCATATGACATGATCACAAGAACTAATAATGCTATCGAGAACCAATACCATCTTCATTATTTATCTCCCACCAATCATTGCAATCTGGTTCATAATCCATCTCTATTCCATCATCAAACTCATAATCCCAAACTTTACAAGAACCCTTCTCTTTCTCTAAAGCTGGATCATAAGTCCATTCCAGTTTATTCAACACATCTCTATCCTTCCACTTACCTACAACTTTCTCAACTTCCTTCTTAGCCTTCCCCATAACCACTTCCTTCCATGAATACCCAACATCAGCTACTCTCTTCAACTCCCCTTCATTTAAATCACCAATCACAACTGTCCTTAAACATCTCTCTTTAGCTTCCCACAAGATCTCAGCAAAACCAGAATCATCAGACACAAGAACCAAAAGATTTCTCGCTGCTCGTTTATACTTTTCTTTCTTCATCGAGTACTTAGTTACAAACCTTACTCTTTGGTGTCCTTTAGCAGATTCGATTTACCTCATTCGTTTCTGATTCTCAGTCTCGTAAATCTGCAGAAATTCAATTTTGACTTTTTTGATTCCCCAATTCGATTTTGACATTTTATCAATTCGATTTTGATTTTTTTTTTTAACTAAGGCATAAATTTACTAAGGGTAAAAAGAGTCTTTTCACAAACTCTAATTGACCACATGTTTAATGTTTAACCAGGGTTTTAACGCTTTAGTCAAGGTCTGTTAGCTTTGTTAAACGTTGGGTAGTAAACTTGCGATTTTTGAAACTTTGGGTATTAAAAGAACAATATCTAATAGTATGTGTATTAAAGGGGTAGCCAAATAAATTCGTGTATTTTTCCGGCAAAAGTTCAATAGTTCAAGTATTTTTCAGGAATTTTCCCTTTTAATTATAAAGCAGGGCCAAAGAAATTGAAGATAAATGTTTTAAAAAATTGAAAATTGTCAGGTGACAATACCAAAGGAGAATTTAAGTTTTATGTGGAGGCAGAGAGTAAGGTAAGCATACCTTTCTCTTTCTAATATTTAACCCTGTCCATCGCAATATCCCACCTGGTCTTGTCTTTGTCTATGTGGCCTAGATACTATTTTCCCCCCATACTTTTAGGTTTCTAAAAATTTCCATGAAATTACATACTCATATTTATGGTATTTTAGCATTTCAACTTTCTTGCCATTCATATCAGTTTTGAGCTTTCAACATTGTAGATATAGTAGAGTGTGGATTGGATATGCTATTGCCAATTAAATGTTTGACATTTAATGTTTTAATTGTAACCTAAATAAGAGAAAAAAGACTTAGATGTAATTAATAAACAAATAAATGTATGGTTGCATGCAAACTCTTTAACTCTTTAATGAAAAATGCAGTTGACTTCCCTCCAATCATCAAGAGGAGCCTGACAGTACGTTAAGAGCTTAAGATTACAGGCCAAATTTCACCAATCCAGCCATACGACTGCGTTTTGGCTATGTAATGGTTAGTTTCTTATCTAGATTAAATTCTATTATTTGGACTATGCATGCCGACTCTTTGATTATAACATAAGAAAAAACAATAATATATATATAAAAAATCTTTAGTTTTGTTTAATCCACGTTTTTGCCTTTTTGTGTAAATTGTCTTTGCTCTGTCCTATATAAACACTCGACCTTCTCCTCTACTTCAAATTCAAAACCAGGTACCTTGTAACCACTGTTTTATCCGCCATGAAAACTTGTTTGATTTTCTTCCTCTACTTATTGATTCTCCAATACTGTTTCTACTTCTCTGTTTCATCATCACCTCTTCTCCTTCCTCTCTCTCATTCTCTCTCAACCTCAAAACACTCCTCCTCTCCTCTCCACCTCCTCAAATCATCCTCTTCCCGCTCCTCCGCTCGTTTCCGCCGCCACCATAAACCTCATAAACAACAACAACTTCCACTCCCTCTCTCTTCCGGCAGCGATTACCTCCTCTCCCTCTCCGTCGGCTCTTCCTCCTCTGTCTCTCTCTACTTAGACACTGGCAGTGACCTTGTTTGGTTCCCTTGCCGTCCTTTCACATGCATCCTCTGTGAATCAAAACCAAATCCTCCTTCTCCTCCCTCTGTTCTCTCTTCATCCGCCATCACCGTCCCCTGCTCCTCCCCTTCTTGCTCCTCCGCTCACTCCTCCCTTCCCTCCTCCGATCTTTGCGCCATCTCTAACTGTCCTCTTGACTTAATCGAAACCGGTGACTGTAACACTTCTTCTTACCCTTGTCCTCCTTTCTACTACGCTTACGGTGACGGCTCTCTCGTCGCACATCTCTTCTCCGACTCACTCTCTCTCCCTCCCGTCTCCGTCACTAACTTCACCTTCGGTTGTGCACACACAACTCTTGCTGAACCCATCGGTGTCGCTGGATTTGGCCGTGGACGTCTCTCTGTTCCTGCTCAGCTCGGTGCTTACTCTTCTCACCTTGGTAATAGCTTCTCTTACTGCCTCGTCTCTCACTCGTTTGACTCAGAGCGAGTCCGTCACCCGAGTCCTCTAATCCTCGGCCGTTTCGCTGAAGAGAAAGAGAAACGTGTCGGAAACAATAACGATGATGAAAAGATCGAATTCATCTACACAGAGATGCTTGATAACCCTAAGCATCCTTACTTTTACTCTGTTTCACTCCAAGGAATATCTGTCGGAAAACGGAATATTCCTGCTCCGAAGATGCTCCGACGAGTGGATAAGAACGGTGGCGGAGGAGTTGTTATCGACTCAGGGACGACGTTCACGATGCTCCCGGCGAAATTTTACAATTCAGTGGTGGAGGAATTTGATAGTCGGGTCGGGCGGGTCCATGAGCGAGCTGATCGGGTCGAACCGAGTTCAGGCATGAGCCCATGCTACTATTTGAATCAGAAGGTTAGAGTTCCAGCTCTGGTTTTGCATTTCGCCGGGAATGGATCAAGTGTTACGCTCCCTAGGAGAAACTACTTTTACGAATTTATGGACGATGGAGATGGTAAAGGAGAAAAGAGGAAAATTGGATGCTTGATGCTGATGAACGGTGGAGATGAATCGGAGCTTCGTGGTGGGACCGGAGCAATCTTGGGTAATTATCAACAACAAGGGTTCGAGGTTGTATACGATCTCTTGAATAGAAGAGTTGGCTTCGCCAAGAGGAAGTGCGCATCTTATTGGGATACACTGAACCAGAGGTAACATGCGCCTGAATATAAGTCTAACGTACGCCTCCATGGTTCGACCGGGAGGTTGGATGGTTCTTATCGAAACAGTAGTTTTGTCGTCTGAAAATACGTAAATAGCTGTAATATTATAACCTCAATAATTCAATATAAACCATTCTCATAATTTACAAAGTACATAGATCAGTATATATTATGTGTATGAGCGGATTTGTTGTCAATATAGTTTTGTTATTATAAATCTACATTGAAAATTATTACGTTTTTATTAATTTTGTGTTTGTTTTGATTATCGTTTAATTTATTTTGTTTTGGATCGACGATGACCAATAATATTCATAAGTCGTTATAATTAAAAAGAGTTAGGCATCGCTTCAAAATTTAATTGAGAGCCTTAATTAGGTTTACACCAATAGAATATGTGGAGACTAATTGAATTAGAGGGGAGGCAACAAGATTTATTAAGTGGCTAATAATAATCAGTTGATAGTAATCCATACAATTTTGCTTGGCATACCAATAATACAAGTACAAGTTTTTTTTTTTTTTATAGAATGAGTATTTAAAAAAAAATATCCAAATTAGTCCTTATTGCATTTTCCTTTACGGCTAAAAGGATTAATAATGTAGTCTGAAAAACTTGTTTAAAGTGAAAAATATTGAGGTAAGCAAATTCAATCAAGAATCAAAAGTGGATTGTTACGTTTGTATAAGTCATAAACGTTGAATTGCTAATCCATTGCACTGAGTTATTGCATAAGATATCAGTCTTTAACGATTGACATTTAACCAAAGAGACAAGAGTGACCACTAATTATTTTTGACATTTAGTATGAGTGTTTTGCTAAAGAAGAAGAAGCTTTGACAAATGACAATCACTTATGACTTGTGAGTATGACTAGATAGTACATAGCGAATAGTTTCTTTTTAAAACTCACTCAGAGGTGAAGACACGTGGTGAAGGTTACGACACAATTCAACAAATATCCTTCTATGTTCTTAATTAGAGTAGGACAATATATATGTCAATCTCTGTTAATTTTTTTTTGTCCTTTTTGATCTGACAAAAAAATCAAATGATCATAAAGGTATAATGAAATTTTGGCATTTGAATATAACAACTAAAGGTTGTTGGTTTATCGAGGCTCTTGGATCTGTTTTCTCTTTTGTGTGTATGTGGTTTTGGTCCTGGAGTTTATCGAGTCTCTTGAATTGGTTCTTTTGCTTTTGTAGATTTTTTTATACGTTTTGGCGTAGTTTTATGCTTTCCACTATGTAGGATATGAGCTACATCCACAAGTCCAATGGACTACAAACTTACTTAGAAAAGTTCACACCAAAAAAGTCAAGGCTATGATGAGGTCGGCGACAGCGCTGAAATAACAATGAACCTATTTCCTATGACTTGGAGAAACAGTGACCTACGAACTCATTCGTCGGCCTAGAGGATATAATCATATATGCCCCGTGTAGCTAAATGATGACGAATGAGCATTATAAAAGGAAGATGAGGATCCACACATAAAGGGTCTGCAAGTTCTATAGAGAAGTTAGAGAGAATCTAAACTTTTAAACTTCCTATTTATAGTGAGCTCGTCAGATCTGTCGACGACCTCACCTTCTTTGTAATTACCCCTTCAACTACAAACCCAAATCAAGGGACCTTCACTCTAGATCCAACAATTGGCGACTCTGTCGGGGACAAAGTTCGGAAGGAAGTAACCACACTCGCATCAGCGATACAGGTTAAGATATGACAAAGCCAATCATTTGTCCTCGTCGAAGACAAAACTCACCTCGAAAAAGGACGAGGTACCCAGGTCGACAATCAACAAACGCCGACGGGACCAGCTAACAGGATCCAGGGAATAATTACACAGGAAGAAACCAACTAAACACTGTTGCGCCGCTTGGAGGATCAAGAGAAGGAGTCTAGACAGTTAAAAAGTAATTTCGAAACAGTAATGACTGAGAGCTTGTGGAGAGCCGAATTGGAAGTCCTCAACAGAAACCTCTTCGGATCCACAGACACGCAGACGCTGACATTGGATAACCCATCCTTGCTCGAGTCGAGCCACCATCAAGCACACAACAAAGATCAAATTTTTAATCTTTGAGGGAAACGCCGACCCCACCCATTACATGACCGCCTTTATCATCGCGATGGGACGAGCCCAGTTCACTGAAGAAGAAAGAGACGCAGGCCTCTGCCAGCTCTTCGTCGAAAACCTCGTAGGAGCAACACTTTCATGGTTTTCTCACTTAGAAGCAAGATCAATAGACAACTTCCAACAGTTATAGCATTCGTCAAACACTATTCCATGTTCATGGAGAAGAGAGCTTCAATCGTCGATCTATGGTCATTAAGCCAGGGACACCGTGAGCCCCTCAGGCTATTTATAGAACAATATAAAGAAGTGGTATCGAAGGTTGCTATTTCTGACAAAGCAGCCATCGCGGCGCTCAGAAATGCTATATGGTTTGAATCTAGGTTTTGAGAAGAGCTACTCTTAAACTAACCTCAGACCCTAGAGGACGCCCTTCACCGAGCAAACATGTTCATCGAGATGGAAGAAGAAAAAGTCCCGACAGCACGGAAGCATACTAAAGCCCACAGAGGGGAAAGGCAAAGAGGAAAAATTTGAGCCACGTCGGTTTTAAGAGAGCCAACCAAAACATGATAAAGGAAAAAGACATGTTAATTACCTCGTCAAAGAGCAAACGGACCAAAGACAGGACGACGATCATAACGCCTTCTGAGTTCCACAATCGCCAAGGCCACAACACAACCGTCTGCTGAAATTTAAAAGATATGCTGCTAAAAAAATACCAAGAAGGACGTGGACAAAACGAGCAGAAGCGACCCGACCAATACCAACCCAGAATCAGAGGGAACGATCGCATAATTTTTGACTAAATCAAAATCACGATATGCAAGGAAGAAGAAAAGATGGATAGGTCATCGAGGCGGACATGATCCCACAAATTAACAGACTAATGATGGACGAGGTGATGATATCCTTCATCCCCGCCAAAGAATAAACGTCATCATAGGGGGAATCTGACGACATGGCAATTCCATGCGATCGGCAACAAGGTCGGGACACCTGGTCCTCAATATGCGAGGGGGATCAACCAGTAGGCCGCTAAGACATGAACCAATTAGGTTCATCAGCGACGATCTGATTGAAGTCGAGGACATTCAGAAAGATTTCATCGTGGTTGAGCTCGTCATTAAAGACCGCAAAGTGACAAGGATCTTCATCGATACGGGGATCTCGGTGGACATAATATTCAAAAGCACCATCCTCAATATGGAAACCGACGAATGAGAGATCAAAAGAACAACACAATCTCTTACCAGCTTTGGAGCTGACACGGTCGAGACGAACCAACAAACTCCCAGACCGGATAGGCAGAGACGTGGTGAGCACCAAGTTCTAAGTCTTTGACAAACATCCAATCTTTAACGCCATCCTAGGGTCCCCTTGACAAATAAAGACAAAGGCAATGGTCTCAATTTTTCACCACTGCGTTAAAATCCTGACAGCAAAGGGAACCATCACCCTCAGAAGTAACCAAAGAGCAGCGAGAACTTCATCGCTGAACACAAGGTGTGTAAGAGCGTCGAGTTATAGCAGCTACAACTAGGGAGCTCAAAACGACCGGACCTCCCCGAAGAGTGCAAGAATACCAATTGAAAAACCATCAACAAAGTCATTATAGACGATAACAATCTAGAAAGATGCGTTGGAATCGGCCGTGAGCACAAAAAAGATAAAAACAGAACTGATCGCCTTCTTGAAGAAGAAGGCCGAAAATTTTTAATGATCACTCGAATCCATGAGAGGAATCAAACCAAGTATCACTTGCCATGAGTTGAACATCGACCACACCTTCAAGCCGATCAAACAAAAGCAGAGGAAACTGGGGCATGAAAGAGCACAAGCGGTAAACGATGAGGTCGAAAGGCTAGTACAAGCTGGGTCAAATTCAGAAGTCAAATATACCTAATGGCTGGCAAACCCAGTGGCCATGAAGTAAAATAACGGTAAATGGAGAGTATGCATCGACTTCACCGACCTAAATAAAGCATGCCCAAAAGACAGTTACCCCATCTCGCATATAGACATGATCGTTAAAGCCACTGCATGCAATGATTTGCTCTCGTTCATGGACGCCTAATCTGGCTACAATCAAATAATAATGCATCCCGACGAAAGAGAAAAAACAGCTTTTACTACATACAAAGAGACATATTGTTACAAAATCATGCCTTTCGGGCTCAAGAACACGGGGGCGACATGTCAAAGGCTAGTCAATCGAATGTTCGTTGACCTTTTAGGCACCACCATGGAAGTGTACATCGACGATATGCTTGTCAAATAGTTATCTGGAGCTGATCACGTCGACCACCTACGCTCATATTCTGCCATCCTTAACCAGTATGAAATGAAACTCAACCCCGCAAATTGCACCTTCGGTGTTACATCAGGGGAATTCCTAAGATACATCATCACACAAAGAGGAATCGAAATAAACCTAAAGCAGATTAGGGAGATCATCGACTTACCTTCATCGAAAAGCACAGGGGAGGTTCAGAGGCAGACAGGACGCGTCACCGCCCTCAACATATTCATATCAAGGACGACCGACTGATGTCTACCATTTTATCAACTACTAAGAGGAAACAAGAGATTCAAGTGGGATAATAACTGAAAACGCGCCTTCAAAGAACTTAAAGACTATATGTCATCCTCGCCAATCCTAGCAAAGCTAGAAGACAGAGAGACGATGTTGCTCTCCATATCAGTGTCCCCCGTGACTGTCAGTGGCATCCTAGTCAGAGAGGACCGTGGTGAGCAGTGATCCATATTATGCGTCAGCAAAACGCTAGACAACACAGAAATCCAACACCCAACTCTAGAGAAGTTGGCATAGGCAGTGGTCATTTCAGCAAGGAAATTACGTCCTCACGTTCAGTCGCACACGATCACCGTCCTTATAACCCAACCACTCTGGAAAATTCTACACAACCCAAGCCAATCAGGCAGGATGGCCAAGTGGGTTGTCGAACTAACCGAGTACAACATTGATTTTAGAGGGAGGACAAGCGCCAAATCACAAGTTTTAGCTAACTTTATCACCGAATTACCCCCTGAGTTAATAGCAGACGACGAAGCCCCCCGAATCTGGTCTCTCCACGTCGATGGATCCTCCTGCTTTGGAGAAACTGGAATTAGAATTCTCCTTGGCTTTAAAGCATCCAACAATGAGGAGGAATACGAAGAGATCATCGCCAGGCTTAAGTTAGCGAAAAGAATCGGTGCCAAAAAAATTTGTGCCTTCTGCGACTCTCAATTAGTCGCCAGCCAGTTCTCTAGCGACTACGAGTCAAAGAGTGAGAGGATGGAAGCCTACCTCAGGGTAGTGCAGAGCCTAGCACGAGAACTTGATCATTTTGAGATTATCAAAATACCTCGAAGTAAGAAAAAGATAGCTGGTGCAATGGCAACGATAAACTCCTCATCCGCCTTGAATCTCCGAAGAACTATCCCAGTCTAAGAGATTCTAAAGCCCAATATCAACATGAACCTCATCCACTTTATCGACGACCAAGAAATCTCCAAAGATGACTTTGAATATAGCGCCGACCATGAACCACCAACAACCGACTAGATGGATGAGATCAAGTTATATATAGCATATGAGAGATTTCCAGAAGACAAATGGGTTGCTTGTAGGTTGAACATCTATTATGATGTGACTCTACCGATATTCTAGTCACTTTCCTCGGCATCGACAAAGCCGAACACGTTATCAGGGAGACACACAAAAGCGACGGGGGAAACCACTCCAACGGTTGAGCACTCGCCTTAAAAATAAAAAAAACATAGACACTACTGGCCGACCATGATAGCAGAAGCATACTATCACAAGTATGCACTCAAATGCGACCAATGCCAACGCTACGCTACGACGAGTCACCAACCCACCAAGCTACTAAGAACGTCGGCCTCACCATATCCTTTCATGCGCTAGGCAATGGACATAGTAGGAGTGATGCCAGCATCACGAGGAAAGATATTTCTGCTCGTCATGACCGATTATTTTACCAAATGGGTAGAGGCGAAAACTTTCTCCAAGACTCACGACGGTGAAGTCCAAAACTTTGTTGGGAATATATCATCTACAGTCACAGGCTGACCTAAAAAATTATCACAGACAACGAAACCCAATTATGCTCGCATAAATTCAAGAACTTCTGCGCCAAATGGAACATATGCCTTAGCCACTCAACGCCGAGATACCCGCGGGGCAACGGACAAGCTGAATCAACAAAAAAACAATCATCAACGGACTCAAGAAATGTCTTGGAAAAAAAAGACATTATGGGCCGACGAACAAGAAGGAGTCCTCTGGTCACATCGTACAACACCGCAGAGAAAACCAACAAAAATCCACTCTCAAAGTATCATGGAGTCGAAGCAATGGTACCCTCCGAAGACAACATATACAGCCTCAAACGCTTAAAGATGCCAAAATTGAGCAACATCAACTATTCAATGCTACACAATCGCCTCGATGAAACCGAAGAACAACGCGACCAAGCATTACTTCGCATCCAAAATTACCAACAGGCAGCTGCGCGATACTATAACAAGAACGTCAACATAAGGAGATTCACCAAAGGCGACTTGGTGATATGCCATGTCTTTTAGAACACCAAGTAGTACCGCGCAGGTAAGCTCGACGTGAAATGGGAAGGACCATACCAAGTGATGAAAGTCGTCAAGCAAGGATTCTACCAACTCGCCGACCTCGAATGAGCAATGCAGCCCAGATCATGGAACGAAGACACCTCAAAATATTATACTACTGATTTAGGTAACGTTGTAACATGAACTATGAATGGTTTGACCCCTCTATAATGGGTATGTAGGCAACCCGAATAGGGTGCAACTATTAAAAAAAGGGGGGGGGGGGGGGGCGACACCCCNACTATGTAACCACTTAAAATCTATATTGATTATATTACTCAAAGAAAAAAGCACAAAGACGACTAAACAACCTTTTTACCTCAGCCTCGATCTCGGTGTTACGGGACGAAAAAATGTTGTTGTTAGCTTTCAAAGCTTCACACTCAGCAGCGATATGCTTCATATGCACAGTAGCCCTCTCTGCGAGCCCAAACGACTCCTTCGCTTGCGCGTCAACAGTCACCCTCAGTTTCTCCAAGACCTTGACCTTCTTTTTCTCCTGCTTAAGAAGATCACAAAATTTTTCCCCATATTTCTTGATGACCAGCAAGGCATCAAGCACTTTTCGTACCTTTAGCTTGAACCACCTAAACATGCGATGCGCCAACATCCCATTATGCAAGAGAAAATGCATTAGCATAACACGAAACCATCGCTGATTGAATAGGACAACACATTACCTTGACATAAGAGCAATCAAAGTCGTCGAAATTCTCGGCAATTCTGTCATCGCTCTCATCCTCCACGAAAGATCCCAAGGGGACCAAACGACGAACCAAATCCCTGCACATAATGGTATCCTTGTACAACCTTAAGATATCCTCATAGTTGAAATCGAGTGGTATCTTTGCAACATCCTCCGTATAGCGCTCTGCTACGCCCCTGTCATCCTCTTCCTCCTCACCTTTCATCTATGTATTGTTCCCATCCAAGGGAACCTTGTCTTTTTCCCTATCTTCTCCAGCACCAATGGTGGCGGAAATACAACCCCTCTTCTCCAAATATGTTATCACCAAGGCCAGTGGATCATCCTCAGCCTCCACAATAGCCAGCACCCTATGAGCTCGTTTCTGTTCCCTCAGCTTGTTGGAAGGCTTCCTCTTCCTCTTGGTGGCAGGCACTACGATCCTCTTCCCCCACAACCTTCTCGATTAAGGCTGATTCGATGGCACCATCAACTCATTCGATGGCACCATCAACTCATTCGATGGCACTGATTGCTATCTTGGCCATAAGAACTTTCACCCTCTCAGTCGCTTATGGAACCGCGACTGAACCTAATAACTTAGCAGCTGCACCAACTTGCTTCCACATGGTGGCCGCCTTGAGATCTTCGATGAAACTTCCAGACATTCTCCTTTGTCGAGGAAAAGGGCAACAATTCCAATCCACTGCAAGCACACCTACGGATCAGCACATGAAAAACCTAACAAAAATCAACGATTCCAAAATCTACTTACCACGAGAGAAATGACCAAGATGCTTACGAAATCGTGCTTGATCGATCTCGCCCTACTCTGCAAACCCCACGAGCCTTGATCTTCCTTACATTGTCGAAGAAATTTGGAGGATAGTTCTTGAGGTTCATTGATAAATCTGCAAAATAGAGAACGAGACAGTTATGACCCTACAAGAAAGGGAAGACGACGAGACCATTGCAAAGTCTACCAATGGACATATTCCATCCCCTGGAATAATTGTAACCGTAGAACGGAGCATAGGCCTTGTTGACATTTATGAAGAACCACCGACGCTTCCAGTCCCAAATATTCTTCTTCACCCCCATTAGAAACTTGTGTTGGATCTTGAAGATGACATAAAAGAAACCCGTGTCGACACTCACTCTCTTAACCGTCCTGGGGCTATGACAGATTCGAGTCACCTCCTCGAAGAATTTCCCATAAACATCAACGCCGACCTCGGCAGCCAACACGAGGATCCCCACCAAGTTTCGAATTGACCAAATCGCATTTTGAGAGATGGCTATCTTGCTCTTCGCATAGTACGCGAAAAATACCTTGGGGAGTGGAAACCACAGATGCGCCTTGATAAAGTAATCTCTGAAGACGATAAAGTATCCATGCGGAGGACTCCACAGCCTTTCTTGGGGACCCAAAATTCTGAACAGAAGGCATGGGTCATCGAAATCACACTTCCTCGCCAACTTGAGGAGCCGCGCCTTGTTTATTATGGAAGGCATCACTCTGATTATCCTGTCGGCTTCAACGGATGAAGACCAAAAAGAACCAGCCTCATTCGGATGAGGCACGGATGGTTTGATGGTTGGACCTTGGGAGTCCCTTGCAGTGTCCCCATCTTGGCGGAAGAGTTCTTCTTCTAAGGATTCGTTTGTATCTACTCGTTGTCCAGTAAGGAACCTTTTCCTCACTGCTAGCGGAACGGAATTGATCGAATATTCTGATGGAGAAGAAGCCCGCTTCGTCTGCTGATTGTCTACTTTGACTATCGTCCCAGCAGAATTCTCTCCTTTTTCAGCCAAGTTGGAAGACGTACTCAATGTAGGATCGGCCGCCGAGTTTGCACGACGAACATATGGTTTCTCAGAACTAATAGACTAAGATATTGCT
This sequence comes from Iberis pinnata, assembly GCA_900406425.1. Taxonomy (NCBI): domain Eukaryota; kingdom Viridiplantae; phylum Streptophyta; class Magnoliopsida; order Brassicales; family Brassicaceae; genus Iberis; species Iberis pinnata. The sequence goes on from OVBE01007250.1 coordinate 12,622, forward strand.
GGTCTCTCTGACTCACTAGCAAAAGATTCAACCCTATGACTCAACGAACTTTTTCCCGAACCACTAGTATTGCTGCTAAGCCCCATATTTATCAGGTCACAGGCAATAACTTTGGCGAGAACAGACTATTGACGAGTATGCCGGCTAAAGGAATAAATTAGAGAGAAAATAGAGAGAAGGGAGAGCGAGAATATCTTTTTGTTTGGTGGTGCAAAATGAGACATCATAGAAAAATGAGAGTATATATAGAGACGTGACTAGGAGGTGAAGCGTCTCCGGTAAGATTCACCGGAAGACAAAATGATACTATAGGAAATGACCAAAAGGAAAAAAGTCACCTAGGAAGATGATCGGATGGTGATGGCTTCTTGACAAAGCTATTATTCCTTGAAATATGCGCCGACTGTTACGGACGAATATTTAACTCTAGGAAACACTGCAACACGCTACGTAGCTCATCGGTTCCTAAGGCACATTATGTTCGATGAACCCAAAAACATAATGGCTTCATTGAACTGGGGGAAGGAAAACTTATTGTAGGATATGAGCTGCACCCACAAGCTCATTCAGGAAAGTCCACACCAGAAAAGTCAAGGCTACGACGAGGTTAGCGACATCTCCGAAGTAATATTGAACCTATTCCTTATGAATTGGAGAAACAGTGACCTACGGAACGATTCGTCGACCTAGAGGATTCGATCCTACCTGTCCCGCGTAGCTAAAAGATGACGAAGAATCATTTTAAAAGGAAGATGATGATCCACATAGAAAGGATCCGCAAGTTATAGAGAGAAGTTAGAGAGAATCTAAACCTTTAAACTTTCTATTCATAGTGAGCTCGTCGGATATGTCGACGACCTCACCGTCTTTGTAATTACCCTTTCAACTACAAACCCAATTCAAAGGACCTTCACCCTAGATCCAACATATCGTTATCTTCGAAGAATTGAATTTTTGATCTTTAGTTTGTCAGTTTTGTGCGTTTGGTTTATTTTCGGGAGGGCTGTTTGTTTCTTCTTCGAAGAGTGTTTGGTTTGTCTTTGCTGCCGGTTTTAGTTAAGCTCGTTATGGGCGCTTTTATCAACTATTGTCTTGTTCTCCTTGAAATTCAAGCTTACCAAGGTTGAATCGTCTTTTCTCTTTATCTTTACGGTTTGGATCTGGCTTTAGATTATTTGCTTTCTGTAGGTTTGCTCCCAAGACATTCCTTGTTTGTTTTTTATGACTTCACCATCTTGAAAGATCGGTTGGTCTTAGTGCCGCACTAGTTTCTATCTTGTCAGTTTTGCATCTCGAGAGGTAGATATGATATACTATAGGATGAGGCTTTCACAATTTTGTATTCTAACACTTGTGTATCCCAGCTTTGCTCCTCCACTCTTTAGCGTTTTCCCGATATTCAATACTCAATTTTAAAATTTTCTATCGGTTTTTCTACTTGTTTGAGACAAATATTTGATCTGTTTATAGTGTTTGTATGTTGTATGTGTAATGAGTTCAATTATTAATCCACAAAATAGAATAAAAAAGGAATATAACAGCAAAAATAACCAATTAATATGACAATTTTTTATATAAAACTAGTTTCTTGTCCCGCGCGATGCGCGGGTTATTATTTTAAATCTTATCCCAATGTATTTATTTTATTTTTTATTAAGATATTTTTTGTCAAATAGTCATCTTTTTGGTACTAAGGGCATGATTGGTTACTGCTGTAGAAGCTTTCACAGCCAAATATAAGTTTTCTACAACTAAATATAACTTTACAACACTAAAGTGAAACCAATCAAGCTGTAGATTTTTTATTTTTTCTCACAACCAAAATCCAGTATTTTGGCGGTAGAAAGTCAATTTCTCAAAGCACTTATCTTTTTGTTTTCCCTCTCTCCTCTCTTTTCTTTTCTATTTATTTTTCTATATATATACATATACATATATATATATACATATACATATACATATACATATATATATATATATATATATAACGTATAAATATAATAATGTGATGTGTTTATTTTTATCTCTCTAATTAATTATAATTTTTCATGATTAACTTTTTGTTATTTATTTTGTCTATATATATATATATATATATATATCGTATAAATATAATAATGTAATGTGTTTATTTTTATATCTCTCTAATAATTCTAATTTTTCATGATTAACTTTTTATTATTTATTTGTCTATATATATACATATATAAATCGTATAAATATAATAATGTAATGTGTTTAAGCCAAAAATCTCACAGCAACAAAATCTAAAGTCACATCAACAAAACCTACAACCAAATTTTTAAAGCAAAAAAATAAAAGTCACAGCTGCAACTAATCAGGCCCTAAGTGCTCTTTTGATCTTTTATTTATATATTTCCCAGTCTTTTGTTGTTGTTGATTTCTTTAGTTTTTGTTGATCATTTGTAATTCTTGATCATTTTATTATTTATTTGTTGTTTTATTCGTTAGATTTTTTTATAATTCACGAATTACTGTGTTTTTTTGTCATGTACTTTTTTGTATTATTTACCATATTGTAGCCATGTTTATATCTGTAATATTTTATGCTCTTATTGTTGTTCTTTTTTAATTGATATTTATAAATAAACCGTAACTAAAATTTTCATTTTTGGTACATTTTTGCGTGTACTTATAGTCCTAACTACACCCAGCCGTTAATAGATACAAGAGAATGTTTATAACTAAGTCTACCAATTTCTACTTCAATCTCAGCTCTTTTGTAACTCTTCTCTTGTAATCTAGTCATCTCCCTTCGAAAGTACTCATGTCATCTTTGACATCTTCGTCACTCCTTGGATCTCTTTTTGCACTTCTTATGGTGACACCTACACAACTATACCAGTGAGTACCCATCATAAATGTGGGTATTTGGAAGATATTATATTAAGAGAGACCACAGAACTACAACTGATGAAAGAAAAAGAATCAATATGACATAATTGGTGCATAATTGTGGCTCATGCAGTGTTTATTAATCTTGTATTCACAACATGAACAAAATGAAACCATGCACTAAATTCAGGTTTAGAGTATAGATACAGGGAGGAGCTTACTTCTACAATCACATGGCCTGAAAGAAGCAAATTATTGGCAAATATGTTGGAGTTACCAATTTTACAATCATGGACTATAAGACAAGAGCCCATGATTAGATTGTGATCACCAATCACCTATTCAAACAAATGAAAGTTAGTACTCAAAACTTCAGAAAACATTTTGGAACTTGAATGATATTGATCAACCACCAGTACCATACCGTTTTATCAGTAAACTTTGATGACCTGTGAAATGAGAAGAACTCCCTAATTTTATTGTTGTTACCGATGCAAAGAAAACATTCATCCCCGTTATGACAAAATCAACAATTTACTCCTCTAATCTTTTTCTATTCAAAATCTAGCCTAAGTAGAAGTAGTTCGTGTTTCCAACAAACCACTCGTCCTCAACACATAGCACCACACTTGCAAGCACAAAATAAATCTATGAACTTAACAAGTTATAAAAAATACTTAAAGAGACATACTGATTAGGTTTAGTTTTTAAAAAACAATAGGGGCAACTAAGAATGCAAACAAAGAAAAAAAAACTTCAAGAAGCTATAAATATAACACTTGATGACAAATGTGCAGGAAGCTAGTACAATTGTACCATTCACCTATAATATAAAGCAAAAGATGATCACCAGTTAGGTTAAGATCACATTCTCACTAATCAGAAAAACAAAGGATATAATATGATTGGTTATAGCTATAACAACACTGAAATGACAAAGGAAAAATACTTTGAAGAAATTTCCATAGTTAGTGGATATAAAAGCTATTGTCTTCAATTTTGAAATGCATAAGAGATTCAAATATTTGTAAAAGATAGTCCCTTTAATGAAATTGTCCCGAAAGAATTTTCCTCACTACCTACATGTACACCATATTTCGACCAGAAGTGTAAGATTCGAAAGACAATCTAATATCGACCAAAAAGTACTACAACCACATGTCCAAGAATGAATGAAACCGTAAACTCCAATTAAATTGCAAAAATATTAACACTCAAAAAACATTATACATTCCAGGCTTACTATTAATCAAGGAACACAAAATTAGGGTTGTGGTAATGAAATGAATAAAGGACACCTAACAGTATACTCAATGATTTGTTCTGAAACTTTGCAATCTTATCAATCCTCAATGTTGAAGACACATACACCAAACATATACTAAACCAATGATATTAATATAAAAAGATGAGAAAGCATTTTTTTGCCTTGAGATTTTATTTGTCTAGTTTGCTATCTCCATTCTTTTCCTAACTTAATGACTAAAATTGGAAACATTAACTTGTAACACAAATATCTCCAACTCGCTTTTTTGAAGAAGAAGCAGAGCTTGTGAAAAAAGTAGATGAAGTCGATGAGAGTGAAACTTAGACCTATCACACTAAATACATCAAAATTTATCAAGTGAAAATTACCAAATGATATTGAAATCTAACATAATGTCTCTGCTTGGCTTACCACAATCTTTTCCAATGAAAGCAATCCCAGCCAATACAAATACACTATCAGATACAACCTTTACGTGATTGAAGAAAACTGACTTTTTTCCTCCTGTCATTGCATCAACTGCATCTGTTCATATCAGAATTCAATTCACAACTATACAACAAAATGAAATGATAGATAACCAATTTACCATGAGCATTTGGTCCATCAAAATTTTAGAAACTAACCTGAGTTTGATTGGCTCGGACGAGCAGCTCCTTCTGCGCAGCAAGGCTTCGACAGTAATCTTCGTCACATCTAAAACATGTCCACCGATCTTCTCAGCCGCACCTAAAGCCCGAGAAACTCATTAAGAAAACAAATTTACATAAGCCAAAATCGGTAGATCAAACGCCGCGACATCGATTTCGGAATGGACCGAGAAATCTCCACCGCTTGAAAGAGTAACTCTTCCTCCTCTGGCTTTACTTGAGATCCCCTCAATTTTTGTAACAGAAACTTCAAGACGCTTATTCAAACCTACCTCCATTGTCGCTCAAGCAATAGAACTCGCACACAAATATGAATCAAGTGCGTGAGTTTGTGGGAGTTTTTAAGAAGAAGATGAATAGTCCAATAAAGTAGTGGGGGAAATTAAGGTCAGAGTAATTAGGTTTCGACGTTTCGTCGACTCGTGATTTCAGTAAGTAGAATCTAGATTGTTTTAGTTTTAACACATGTTAATTTTAATTGGATATCATTTTAACTTACGTGGATAGGTTATGAAGCCTTGAAATTGTACTTTTATATAGTATAGATTATATATCTCGCGTTAAATTTTTCTGAACAAAATTCGGATTCACTCTTTAACTTGACAATTATTTGTAAGCAAATGTTAATGAAACGAACTTGTTATATATGTACGTTTTTTAAAAGAGGGACACTGATTTATCTACAAATAGGAAAAGTTGTGTATCTAGACCAAACTCACTACTAGACCGGAAAAAGGGATTTGTAAGTTGTATCACGCATCCCCACTTTTTATCCTCCAATTATTTTTACAGTTTGATTCACACTTTATCCAAAGCAAGAGATATCTATGCTTCTTTTGTCAAAAAAATTAAGCTCAAGGATTCTAAAGATCGCGGAAATTTTGTTCGTCGTAATCTAGGTCGATAATTGTACCGTATCATAACTTATACCAATAAATTTATGTACTATAGTTTATTAGGATCAATTTGTAATACACGCATATCACAATATAGCATAACTAATTCGAATGTTTTTGTTGATTTTCCAGTAGAGAATTAGAAATAATAGTATTGGATTTCTACAAAATCTATGAAATAGCACAAATCTGTATTATACTTGTATAATCCAAAGCTATCCAGATTTTTGTTTAAAAAGCGCTCTATTAAAAGCTAAATATAATATTTTCTGAAAGACTCCAATATATGTAACTCTTTTACTTCTAATACTTAAAAGCTCAATGTTGGGCCTGGGCTTAGCAGCCCTGAAAAACCCAACTAGAATTGGGCCCAACCATATAAAGAGCCCATTTATTGCATGCCTCATTCGACGGAAT
>OVBE01007251.1:0-18706 GCA_900406425.1 Iberis pinnata
ATACCTCCTAAACTCTCCCCCAAACTTAAATTACACAGTCCCTTGTGTAATAAAAATCCAAAGAAGAAAATAGGACCAAAACGCAACAACAACAACAAAAAATATGCTATGGTATATACAATGAAAAGGTTTGGAGTCGTACTGCATTCAAGTTGAGTTGACGAAGGTGTCTGCAGTGGCTTAGCATCTTTGAGAGTTCAGACTCTATCACAAGGAGAGCCAGTTTCTACATTTTTCCATCCTTTCCCTTGTTCGCCATCCATCCAACGTTCAACATATTGTCTCACCTATCAAAACAAATCAAGACCCATGAGATTTATTAAAAAGATAACGAGAAACTAAAAAAAAACTTTTATGTACAAAGATAAACATGGGAATTTCTCCCAAGTGAGCTTGTTTATAGTCTCTAAGCTTCACTTCCTGTTTAAACTCTAGTAACCTCGAGATGGTTCTCTAAATAGAACCGAGGTTCCTTCACCAGGCTTTCTTCCCATACTTATCCAGCCACCATTGTTTGGTTTGGCTTGATGGTTCACTTTTGATTCCTTATCAGGCTCTACAACAAGTATGATTGTTCCATCAAGTAGAACCTCCTTGATTATGAATTTTCTTGAGCATTTTGGGATTACATCTCTTGGATAATACTTGACCCTTGGGTTGAGTAGAAACACTTGATCACCACTCTTGAGGTCCATTGTTGGGGCTTGAGGCTAAAAATTTTTTTCAGAAAGTTGTGCCCAAAGTAGGTTGTTCCGGTGGACTGTGGGCGAGTTGGTGCTCGAGAATGTGGTCGAGCTGAGAACTTGCGTGTGGGCTGTGCTCAAGCTGGTGCTCGAGCTCATAATCTGCTTCTTCTGAAGTGGGCAGTTTGCTCACTCTAGTTAACAGCCTCAGTTTTCTGGTTTCCTCTAATTTTGCAAAAACTCTTGCATCTGACTCTTTAACACCCCCAAATGCTTCTTCATGCTATGAAATCTTGTTTAAGTCCTTCATTAGCTCATACTCTAATGAATTACTACTTGAGTACTCATCTTCATGATTATCCTCATTCATCTCCTTGATAGAGAATAGCTGACCTTGGATTGTAGGTTTCTTTGTTTTGTCCTTGATGTTGAGGATCATCTTTGGACCATTACCCAAGTTCAACCTGATGTTACCCTTCTTAACATTGATCACAGCTCCAACCATAGCTAAGAATGGCCTTCCCAAGATCAATGCATATTTTGGTTCCTATTCCCATATCCAAAACCACAAAGTCAATGGGTATCTCTACACTCCCAATCTTAATAGGCAAGTTCTCCAAGAGTCCATGAGGTTTCCTATTGGATATGTCAGCCAAAATCTTAGATATATTGGAGGCTTTATACTCATTGAACCCTATCTTATTGGCAACGGAGAGAGGCATCAAGTTGATGGATGCTCCTAAATTGCATAGGAATTTGTCGAAGTTCTATGGACCTAATGAGCATGGTAGAGTGAATGAGCCAGGATCTTCTTACTTCTCTACTATGATGGCATTGCATTCATCATTTGGTATCAATCCTTCGTGGACTTTTCAAAGATTTATGGGTACTTCTATGTTATCTCCTTCTTGAATCTTAATGGGTATGGTAACCTCGAAATGTAAGGTGGAGGAACAAAAGGTGTATCCTTCTTCTGTGAAACATATGGTTGTTCAGCTGAAATTGGCTTGACTCTGGTAGCTGAGGTGGGCTGTGACCACTTCAAAGAATCAGTTTTTGCATAATCTTCATTTTTAGCTCCATTTAGACTTAAACTCCCCAAAACTTGAACTTCATTGTCCTCAATAACGTGGGTATGGCAATTTGGAATAGGTATAGCTTGTACATTCCCCAAAAATATGGCATTAACTTGTGCATAGCCATTTGGGTTAGAATTGCTTTGCCAGGAAGTTGGCTATTTGTCTTTGTAGTAAAAGCAGAAATAGAGGTAGTGATGCTCTCCAAATAGTTCACCCTTAATGTTAAACCTTCAATTTTTGCATAGATGGTAGTGAATGAGGAGTTCATCTTATGGTTGAGTTCAGCAAACTTCTTTGATGTTTCCATTGCACCATTTGCTTGACCTTGGAGAAGTTTTTGTAGGAGTTGTTCTACATTGGATTGTTGAGGTGGTTGATGCTATGGAACGAAACCAGTAGGTATTTATTGCTGCTGAAAACCACCTTGAGCTTGCGGTTTAGGAACCAAATTTTGATTTTTCCCATATGGAATGAATGACTTGTTTTGTTGTAACCACCTTGGTTTTGAATGTATCTAATCTCCTCATGATATTTATTCATTCCATCTTGAACTTGAAATTTCTCTTCTTCACTAACAAAGTGCACTTGTTGTTGTTGTCCAAGAAGGAGCTTATCCAACTTATCATTCAAAGCCTTCATTTTCTTCCTAGTTCTGTCTTCAGAATCAGAATTACCCCGAGGAGTGCAATCATAGTCTTTATTGTAGTTCCCATTGGATTTTGCTAAGTTCTCCACTAGCTCCCAACCTTCATCAACAACTTGGTTCAAGAAGCTCTCATTGCTTGTTGTATCAAGTAACTCTATGATCTTGGGGATGGATCCTTTGTAGAGAGTACTAAGAAGTGACTCTTTGCTGAAACCATGGTGAGGACACTGCAGTGTATACCCCTTGAACCTCTCCCAAACTTCACAAAACTTCTCATTACTATTTTGAGAAAAATCAGAAATTTTATTTCGTAACCTTGCTGTTCTTGATGTTGAGAAGAACTTGATAAGAAAAGCTTTCTTGCAATCATTCCAGGAGGTAATGGAATTTTGAGGTAGAGCCTTCTCCCAGTGATTGGCCTTGTCACCCAAAGAGAAAGGGAAAAGTCGGAGTTTGAGGGCATCCTCACTAACTCCATTTATCTTTGTAAGACCACAGAGCCTGTCAAACTCGTCAAGATGATCAAGGGGGTCCTCCATTGGCAGCCCGTCAAACTTGTTCGCTTGAACCATTGTAATCAATTTGTGCTTGATTTCAAAGTTGTTGCTTTTCACATCTGCTAGAACAATCCCATGGTGTTGAGTATGAGTATCTGGAGAATCTCCAACAACAATAGTTCGCCCAGCAAGAGGTACATTGTGTTCAGCCATTGGTGGAACTTGTTGGTCTTCTTGAATGACCACTAAATTGTCTCGTTTCTCTCTTAACTGACTTGGTAAGTTGTCGATATTTTCAATGAATTGTAAGAGATGTTTGTTGCCTTGTGATCTAGTGTGCATACAGAATCACGTCTAGGATGAGCAACTGACTCGATCTATGTCGACGCAGAGAATCAGAAAATCTTGTATCTACCTGGAAAAAAAAGAAAAGAAAAGTGAGAAGGTATATAGAAAATGAACTTTATCTCAATAGATCCAAAATCCAGAAAGTAACAACAAAACACTCAATCGGCAACGGCGCAAAATTGATAGAAGGATTTTTACTAGTTCAATTCCTATTGTACTATCATTATCATTGTAGTTTAATAGGTTGTTAATCCAATCAGGTGAAGTTATTATCCAATCTAGATGCAATCAGATCCCATTAATTCAAGCCTAAAGAATTAGAAAGAGTAGCTAACAATTTAAACTAGGTAGTACAAGGTGGAACTAAAACAGAACATATGAACATCAAGCATTAACAAGATCTAAACAAGCAAACAACAAGATAACTACTAACAGATGAGATGATGATGATGCTAAATAACAATCAAAGAAAAACAGTTCCTAAGCATGGGGGTTATTGATCAGTGATCCTCCTTGATCAACCTAGATGCTTAACATACCTCAAGCAAGAGCTAATCCCTTGACAATATATTCGGAAACAATCAAATTCAATCCCTTGATAAATGATCTCAGCCTAAGAAATTCCAGACCTAACTCTCATTAACGGAACACTACCTAGCAAGCATGAAGAAATAATCTAATTAAGTCAATTAACACCCTAAACAACCAATCTCTTGGGTTAGGGATGTAAATCTTTGAAATCATTTTGTCCAGGCATTTCATCAAACACCTTTTGGGTGAGGAAATGCCTAAGATCATATTTTAATTGATCAGAGAGAAATAGACATTAGAAACAATGAAATAAAAGGAATTTATGAATGATCAAGCTTAAACATCTAGGAGATTCAAGGAATCAGAACCTATCTACCCATCCTTAGAAACCCAGAAAACTACTCACTACTCATGATGAACATGAAATCATAAAACCCAGAAAAAAAAATAACTAAGCAAATCATCAAGAGCAAGGATCAAAATCTTAAGAACAGCAAGAATATAAAGAACAAAACCCAGAAACTTATGATCAAGAACAACAAGAACATAAAACAATGATTAAACCCAGAAGATGAAATGAAGAACATGAATGAAAGATCAACATGCACCAGATATTCATGAGCTTTAAACTAAAACAAGCATATATCAAAAGAAATCATAAAAAAAAACATGATTTATTTAAAGATATTGGTTTGATCATCCATAAACATTCAAAAGCATAAACAAAGAGATAAACCTAAAAGAATAACATAAAATAAAAGATCTTTTCAAATGGGGGCGTGCTTATTGCATATATAGTGGTGTAGGAAAAACTCTAAACCACTAAAAGACAAATAATTAAAATATGCATGGTTCATCCCGAATTGATCACGGCACGATGAGGACTTGGTCACGGCTCGAGTTGTACTCGAGTTGGTCTGAAAGAGCACAACTCAAGTTGGTCTGAAGGAGTACAACTCGAGTTGGTCTAATGAAGCACAACTTGAGTTGGTCACGGATTGGCCTCAAGGAGCATAGCTCGAGTTGGAGAAGGAGCACAGCTCAAGTTGGTCTGAAGGAGCATAGCTTGACTCGGTCATGGCTTGTTCCGAAGGGGCACAACTCTAGTTGGTCTGAAGGAGCACAGATCGAGCTGTGATCGAGTGCAACTTGTCTCGCATGGGTTGGAACATGATTTTACTTCTCCTTCTTCAACTTGTCCATGATGTTCCAAAAGTTTCAAAAGTACATGAAATATCTCAAAAATGCAACATGTATGCAATGCTAATGCAAAAGTTTCCTAAACATGCAAAGTTGCTAAGTAACTCTACTAATGCAACCTATTGATAACATAACAAACCTAAAAATGATGATAAATGCACTCCTAAAACATGTAAAATGCAAAGACATCAACTTTCTAATCTATAGTAAGAACTTAGATGAGCATACTGATCATCTTAGGAAGGTTTTGAAAGTGCTTCGAAAGGAACCATGTTTGCCAAATTGACGAAATGTACTTTTGGAGCTGATAACCTTATCTTTTTAGGTTTTTTTTGTAAATATAGATGGAATCAAGATTGTTGAAGAAAGGATCAAGGCTATCAAAGAATGTCCAAGTCTAAAGACAGTTAGTGAAGTGAGAAGCTTTCATGGTCTAGCTGATTTCTACATAAGGTTTTCCAAAGATTTTAGTACTTTGGCTACACCACTAACTGAAGTAATCAAGAAAAATGTGGGGTTTAAGTGGGAAAAACCACAAGAACAAGCATTCCAAGCCTTGAAAGAAAAACTCACCAATTCACTAGCCCTTTCTCTTCCTGATTTTCCTAAAACATTTGAAATATAATGTGATGCATCTGGTGTTGGTGTAGGTGTTTTACTTATGCATGAAAAGAAACCTATAGCTTTCTTAGTGAAAATCTTGGAAGTGCTATTCTAAATTATCCAAAATATGACAAAGAACTCTATGCACTTGTGAGGGCACTACAAACATGGCAATACCATCTCTGGCCCAAGGAGTTTGTCATCCACACCAATCATGAGTCTCTCAAGCACCTCAAAGAACAACGGAAGCTGAACAAGAGACATGCTAGATGGATTGAATTCATTGAGATATTTTCCTATGTGATAAAGTACAAGAGAAGTAAGGAATACATTTTTGTTGATGCACTATCTCGAAGGATTTTTCTCTTGTCCACTCTTGAAAAAAATGAGCAAATAAAAAACCTATACACCAATGATTCTGATTTTAAACAATATATCCTTCTTGTGAAAAGTTTGGACGAGGTAAGTACTTCAAGGATGATGGTTTTCTCTTCCTCTAAAAAAGACTACGTGTGCCTAGCTCCTCTTGAGAAATTTTTTTGTAAAATAAGCTCGTGCAGGTGGACTTATGCGATATTTTGGCGTGGCTAAAACTCTTAGTGTAATAAAAGAGCACTTATTTTGGCCACACATGATAAGAGATGTAAAAAAGCTTGTGAAAAGTCTATAACTTGCAAACAAGCTAAGTCCAAAGTCCAAAGCAACTGTTTATATACTCTTTTACTCATTCATTTGCATTCATGGCATGACATTTCAATGGAATTTATTGTTGGATTACCTAGGAATAAAACAGGAAAATATTATGTGTTTGTAGTTGTTGATAGGTTCTCTAAAATGGCTCATTTCATTTCATGCCATCGGACTGATGATGCTATGGAAATTGCTAATTTGTTCTTTAAGTAGATTTTTTCTTTTGAATGCATATGAAAATTGCTTCTTATAGGGATACCAAGTTTCTTTTGGAAAAATTTATGGTCTAAGTTAAGAACTAAATTGTGTTTCTCTACTAATTGTCATCTATAATCTGATGGGAAAACCAAAGTTGTCAATAGAGCCTTATCTACCTTGTTGCATGCATTGATTAAAAAGAACCTTAAAACTTGGGAGGAATGTTTTCTACATGTTTATTTTTCTTATAATCATGCTAAAAATTATGCATCTAATATCTCTCCTTTTGAAATTGTTTATGGTTTTAATCTATTATCACATTTGGATCTAATATATTTACCTTTGAATGAATGAGTTAGCCTGAATGGGAAAAAGAAAGTTGAACTTGTCAAGCATATATATGAGAAGGCCCAGATCAAAACATAGTTCAAGATCAGACCATATGCCAAGCAAGGCAACAAAAGAAGAAAGGAGATGATTTTTGAAGAAAGCCACTTACTTTGGATACACCTAAAGAATGACAGATTTCATAATGAAAAAATTAAGACTCATTCCTAGATTAAATGGTCCTTACAAAGTCATCAAGAAGATCAATAACAATGTCGATCAACTAGATCACTAAGGTAAGCATAATGTAAGTTCAAGCTTTAATTTTACTGATTTGGTTCCTTATTGTGCAGAAGAAACGGATTTGAGGTCAAATCCTTCTCAAGTGGGAGAGGATGATATGATCTTGGCGTGCAATGAAACTAAAGAGATGGAGCAGCTTGAACCAAATGTAAATAAAGATGAGGAAAGAACCATAGAGCAGCTTGAACCTGAGGAAACAAGGAACAAGGACTTAAGTGTACCACTTGGCCCAATGACTGGATCAAGACAAGCTAGATTTTAGAAAGCTCTTTATCAAATCGTCTACATTATCCAGTATAGTCTAGTATGTGCTAATCCAACCACACTGGTTGTGATACAAGCTTCCTAGATCAATCATCAAGAGAGGTGTTGTGACCTGCACTCTTTTCCTTGGTTTTGTTTTGTCCTATTGGGCTTTCTAAATAAGGTTCTTAATAAGACTTGTTCACATCACTTATACAAGAGCATCATTACGCTCATTTCTATCTTATTTTCGTTTTTAAAACTTAGTCTTGGTTTATATTTTCAAGGAAACTTTAATTTTAATTATTGTGTGTATTTCTAAGAAATTTTGCATGTACAGCCTTCTTCTCTTTATATTTGCACAAAATTTATCAATGAAAGCATCAAACTCTTCTCTGAAAACGTTACGAATTCTCTTTCAAGCATGTTTGATCATTGTTTATCTTGTTAATGTTATGAATCTGAGTCTGCATCAACAAGCAAATTCAGCTAGTCTAAGAGTCATTATGCAACTCTTATATCATTCAATCCACTACTTACTATCAACACCACAATCATTGGAGAGCATTCATGGACGTGATCCTCACACCTAGGATTATGTCATTAAGTAGAACTAAATCACATTGCATTTTAGAACTATCAACTTGGACACTGGTTTCATCTATTTTATCAGCATATTTCTGTTATGAGCCCCCAGTTTCAAACTTCTTCTCCAACTTATGAATTACTTGTTAGAGGAAAAACAAGAACTAACTTTGAGGGAGTTTCTATCTCTACTTTATAAGTGTTTTAAGCATCCATTTATCATCATTTTAACTTTGTTCTATCATCATTTCATATCGTTCATAGTTCTTGTTAGTCATGTTGCATGTTTATAAACATAGTTTTGCATATGCATTGCATATATGATGTATTTTGAAGTATAGTCAAGTGTTTGGAAGTACGTTGGAGCTATTGGGATAAAATGAAAAAGAAGTGATTGATTGGAGCTACTAACATGAGTTACCTGCCAGAGTCAGAAGATTGGTGCAAGCCTGAAAATTAACTTTAGTTGCTGACTTGAGTTACCAACCATAGTTAGTCACCAGAGTGCAAGTTTAAAGATTGACTCGAGATGCTAACTCGAGTTACCAACCAAAGTGAGTTAGCATAGTGCATGTATAAAGCTGACTCGAGTCCAACCAGAGTCAGTCACTAGAGTGCAAGTTTGAAACTGCCTCGAGTTACTGCCTCTTATCAAACTCGAGTCAATCACTAGAGTGCAAGTTTGAATCTACCTCGAGTTAGCCACTCGAGTCCAACTCCAGTTCTACCTGTGGGTCCATTTATTTTTTTCTTAAATACTAGGGTTATGACCCTTACACTATAAATACCACTTTATGTCATTGACCAAAGGCTTATGCTTTATTTTCTTAGTTTTATCCTTTGTTTTATGTTTTATCCCATAAGTTCTCCCCCTAGTTTTCCAGAATGTTCTTGAGAGTTTGTTAAAAGTTCTTTAAATCTATTATGTTTATGCATTTGATTCTTATTTATTCCATCTTATTTTTGTTTTATCTTTATGATTATGATGCTTTTTATGATTTATGGGTTTGTGTTTTTGATGGGTCTTAAGTAGTTTATTTGTTCTTGAGGATGTGTTAGATTAGGTGTGAATCCTTATCTTCTAGGTTGTTTAAGCTTGTATTTTCCTAGATCCCTTATGAAATAGCGTGCTTAATGCTAATATCAACTAAATATGAACCTAGAAATTTCCACACCCACAAGATGTTTGATGACATGTCTGAACCAATTAATTCTAGAGATTTACATTCCTATTTCAAGGGATTGGTTGTCTAGGATGTTTATTGACTTTAATAGACTATTTCTTCATGCCTATTAAGTTGTGTTCCGTTAACGAGAGTTAGGTCTGGGTGAAGCTTAGCTCGAAATCATTTATCAAGGGATTGAATCTGGTTGCTTATGAGTTTATTGTCTAGGGATTAGCTTTGTTTGAGGTATGTTAAACACATGTGTAGGTTAAGGAGAATCACTGATCAATTACCCCACCCTTAGGAATTTCATTTCTCTTAGTTTCACATGTTTAGTTGTTTAAGTTGTTGTTTATCTTTTTTGTTTTGATTAATGCATGGTAGTTCTTATGTTAAGTTCAATTTTCTTGTTTGTTCTTTTTAATTAGGTTGATAGTTTAAACTTTCAATCATTTGGCTTGAATTAACGAAATATGATCATATTTTAGCTAGTTAATAGCTCACCCATTTGGATTTATAACATTTTGTGTTGCAATGATATTGATTGTGCATTAGGTAATTGAGGAGGTGATTGATTAGCACTTTTGCTGTTGGCTGTTGCTTTAAAATAAATTTCAGAATTTTAGGCTGTGATTTTTTGTGACTGTAACTTTAAAAAAAATAAAAGCCACATATGTGAGACTTTAAAAATCTAAGAGAAACGTAAACAAAAATGGGAGGTTATGACTGTGAGAAAAAATAGGGACTGTGAGATTTTTTAGGAAGGTTAAAGTCTGATTGGTAAAAAAATAACTTTAAAGACTTTTATTTTGTTACAGCCTTTACAGTCTTATTGCCAATCACCCCCTGAAATTAGTATAGGGTAAAAGCCTTACTATCATTAACTCATGATCATGCTCCAACCAACATCCCTAGTAGTCCTCCAATACCTACTCACGTTGATCAAGAGGTGGATAATGAACATGTCGAGCCTACAAATGAAGAAGCCTCGGGTGGACATGATCAAGGACAATCTCAAAATGAAAAAGTACAAGAAGTAGCTCAAACTGTTAAAAGAAGCACATGGATTAGGAACCCTGCATCCAGTTATAGGAATTGAACCAACACATATGGTGAGGCAATTGAGCACAAAGAATGGAGGGAAGCCATTAAAAAAAGCTTAAAGCCATAGAGACTAACCAAACTTGGAGGGAATATGAACTTCATAAAGGAAAGAAAGTGTGACATCAAATTGGATTTTAACGATATATTACAAAGGCAATGTTGATATTTAGAGGCACAAGGCAAGGCTATTGGCAAGGAGATGCACACAAACCTATGAAGAGGATTACCTAGACGTATTTTCACTCGCAACAAAACTCCATAAAACAAGAGACATCTTACCCCTAGCCACTAACGATGAATGAGACTTATGTAGATGGATGTCAAAAATGCTTTTCTACAAGAACAGATGGAAGAATATGTGTATATGCATCAACCACCTGGAATAGAAAAATCAGTGGGTCAAGGGAAAGTACTTAGACTCAAGAAGGCTTTACAATCACCAAGATCTTGGTATCAACAACTAAGCTCAACCTTAATCACAAGAGAGTTTTTACAAATCAGAAGGGGGGCCATAATCTTTTCACTCTTTATGGCCAAAGAGGTATAGTAGTCATTCTCATCTTTTTATTGATATAATCATTTTCGGGAATGACAAGGTAGAAATTCAACCTACAAAAGAGTTCCTTAAGTTCATATTTGATATAAAGGATCTTGGAGAACTAAAGTGCTTCCTTGGGGTAGAAGTCTGTAGATCAAATGATAGGTTGTTTCTATCTTCAAAAAAATTAATATTTGATCTTTAAAATGAGATATGAAAACTAGGATGAAAGCCATGCAAGACACAACTTGAGGAAGATTACAAGGTCATTAGATAGGGAGAAACTGAAGACCAGCCATTTGAGGACCAACATCAATATAGAAGAATGATTCGTAAGTTGATTACTTTGACTATTACAACGCTTGAAATGTTTTTTACGATGAACCCTCAGGTGAGTCAACATTTGTTAAACCCTTAGATGCACTATTGGAACCTGATTGACTGCTTCTAAGGTATCTTAAGGGATCCCCGGGTCAAGATATTTGAATGTGTTGCATCAAATATTATGGGATATTGTGATGCATATTGGGCAGGAGATAGGGTGGACAAGAAGTCTACTACTAGATATTACAGATTTATAGGTGGTAATCTAGTCACATGAAGGAGCAAGAACGAAAATATAGTATCATGCTCAAGTATCGAATCCAAGGATAGATTGAGTAATGAGCTAGTATAGCTAAAGGATCATCTAAAACACTTAGGCATTGATACAAAGGAGCCTAACACGATGTATTATGGCAACCAAACCACAATTCATATTGCTTTCAACGATATCTTCCATAAAATGACCAAGCACAATAAGTTGGATTGCCACAAGGTTTGGCAAATGGTGGAACAAGACATCATTCTTCCATGTTACACAAGGAGTTCATATTATTTGGCGGACATCATCACCAAGGCCGCAAGTCTCAAATTTTTTTAGTTCATCCATGCCAAACTTGCACTCACAAATCTTTTCCAAAAATGATCCTCTTTAACCATGGATCTTACACTTTTTCCCTTATTTTGTTTTTATTCCACTAAGATATTTAATGAGGTAGGACTTTATGGTCCCAAACTTAGTCATTCCTCAAGTTAAGTTGAGGGGGAAGTATTGAGAAGAAGGAATTCAGATCATCAAGGTCAAGTATTTCATCTCGGGTATTCATTTGTTCTTAGACATGTATCATTGGCCAAAAGAACAAGGCTCGAAAAATTCAGCATCTCAGACATCCAGACTTGGCTAAATGTTTGAGCCAAGCCAATGATGTTTCATCCGACCTAGTGTGCTAATATTGGCCTGAGAATATGATAGTAAGATAATTCAGTCTTATACTAGTTCAATTCTTAATACACTATCAGTTTCATTGTAGTATATTAGGTTATCAATCCAAAGGGGTGTGACATTATGTCATCAAATTCTATTGATACAAGCCTAATGATTAAAATTTTAAACTAACAATCCTATATGAACAAAACAAACATGGAAATTTAAACTAAACATAAGAACTAGCATGCAATGAATTAACCACATAAACATCAATAGAATGAGTGAACAAGTAAAACTTAAAACAATCATTGATCCTAAGGATGGGGTAATTGATCATTGATCCTTCTTAATATACGTAGGTGCTTAACATACCTCAAGCTAGAAATAATTCTTAGACAATAGACTCACAAACGATCAGATTCAATACATGATAAATGAGCTCAACTAAGCTATATCAAGACCTAACCACCGTTAACGGAACCCACCATAGCAGGCACAAAGAATCAGTTTAATAAAGCTAATAAGAACCCATAACGACCAACACCTTAGGATAGAAATGAAAATCTCGTAAATTAAATGGTTCAAACATTTCATCCAGACCTTCTGGGTGTGGAAATTGCTAAGCTCATATTTCAATTGATCAGAAAGAAATCAACATTAAGAACACCAAAACCGAAAGGATTTATGCATAAACAAGCTTAAACAACTTATGAGATCAAGGAATCACAACTAATCTAACTCATCCTCAAGAACAGATCAACTACTTAAAATCCAAGAAGACCACAAACCCATAAAATGAGATCGACATGATATTCATAAAGATCATACTTAGATTAGTAAGTATAAACAAGGTTTAAAGGTAAAAATGAAATCAATTCAAAATGCAATGATCAAACAGTCAGAAACACTCAAGAACACAGACCTAGAAAATCATGCATAACCCCAGAAACCAACATGCACCGGATATTCATAATCCTAAAGCTAATATTGACAAAGATAAACAAGAATCAAAACCAAAAACAACATAGATTCAAAGATATTGGAAGATATTGTCAAGAAGATCAAAAGGGGTAAACTCAGAAAAACAGAGAAAACCCTAAACAAAATGCATAAAGGAAAGGGGAAAAACACTCCAAATCCGGAATCAAGTATTTATAGTGGTTTAGGAAAACCTTAAATCACAAAAAGACAAAACAAGTGAGCTTGGATGCTCATTTTAAATTTGTTGGCTGAGTGCCTTGGTCGTTGTGGTTTGACTCGGACCATAGCTGAGTGGCTTGGACGAGTGCAAGATTTGGTCGAGTAGCTTGGCCGAGCAGAAGATTTGGTTGCATCTTTGGTATCTTGACTCGACTAAGACCCGGGTAGCTTGGCCGAGTGGATAACTTGGCCCAATCACCAAAGTGTTTGACCCGTCCATTGGCTGAGTGGCTTGGCCGAGTCAATACTTCTCATTCATCTCTTTCTTATTGTTCCAAAAGCTTCCTAAGTACCTAAATTAACTTCAAAATACACCATATATGCAATATTCATGCAAAAGTATCCTAAACATGAAAATTACTAAAAAGGACCAAACCTGCAACACATTGATGATAGAACATAAGTAAAATGATAATAAATGTATGCTTAAAGAGTATAAAATGTAGAGATATCAGAAGACCAATACGGCCTAACCAAGGTCGAGTGACTAAAAATTTTGGCTTCACGTTCCAAATTTCACATTATAGACGTTGAAGACATTTTGGCTTGATGGTAAGTTTATGCAATCTGCACATGTTTGCTCCGTGTGGCTTGGCCTGACACTCGACCTAGCCTATTTTTCTCGAGGGCTTAATATGGCCTCCTAATTTTGGTCTGGCCGGCTGAAGGCTCTAATATTTTTGCATGTTAGCTTTTGCTATATGCAACTTTTTCATTTACGAGAAGTAAAAATTCTCTCATCTCTTTCTCTAACTTCAAATTCTCTCTTCTTTCTCTACTTTCTCTCTCATGTTCGTAAGGTGTTCTTGAAATGTTCTTGTGCAATCCTCTATGTCTTAAGCTTAATAATCTCTAAATAAAACATCTCAAAGGATACACTAGAGATTGTACTCATTAGGGACTGGTAAGAGATGTCTTACTAGGTTTTTTTTTAACAAGAACTTCTAGAAAATTATAGGAATGCGCTAGAAACCAAAAGTTATGAAAGTTTTGTTAACTTAAGCGTGAAGCAAGATGAATAACTTATAAAAAAAAACTTACTCAAAGCAACCAAATTTTGGTTGTGACTATCATAGGATGAGTAGGGAGTATCCATTGAGAAAGTGTCTAAGTAATTGAATGAGATGAACGAAAATTGGAACAAGTTATTTGAGACTCGACAAAGTAGGATTTGCTTTCAAAGCAAAAAAAAAAAAAAACTTTTGCAACAGGAGGTTATCCAATCTATGGATTAATGCTCAGTCTACGAGGGGATACAAGAAAAATAGGAGGTAAGCTATATTAGTAACCTAAGACAAGGTTACCAACAAGGCAATACAATCGGTTTACAAAAAACTTCCATAACCCAATTTGTCCTTACCAGAACACTAATGTAGCAACCTTTAAGACCAAACTGATAACAAGATTTTTAAGTGTCAATTTCCTATCCATATTATCATGCCACTGTAGTATAGATAGGTGTCAATCTAAATGAATGTGATGCTAAGCACTCTAGATGCAATTGGAACTACTAATGAACATGCACCAAATGATGATCAAGGTAAAAACAAGATTAAAAGGCATAAAATGGTAGATCAACATGCACCAGATATATCACAACCTTAATCTAAGCATTAAAATGAAGAAATCAGAAGATAAATAGAAACTTAGTAAAAATTTGGGTTTGATCGCAAGAACATCAAAAGGAAACAGAGAGGAAAATAAAACCTAAGACAAAACCCAAAATGGCAAAAATAAATCTTTTTGCGAAATGGAGGCGTTTTAGGGCTTATATAATGTTTCCAAAAATCCCTAAAAACGCTAAAAGAAAAAATTATAAAAATCCTAATGATTCTTCTTAACCCAAAACTGGGTCATTTTGGTTTGGGTCATCGAGTCAGAAATTAAAGCAGCTTGAGGTGGGCTCTCGTGTGATCGATCCAGCGAGCAAGGCGTGAAGGAGCAGCTCGAGCTGGGCTCTCAGGTGATCGAGCTAGACAGCTCGAGGCGAAGCGAAGCGGTTGTGGCTCGATGATGCTTCGGGTCGGACCATCGAGGCGGCTCGATGATGATGTGGAGATGTAACTACTTGGTGATCGAGCCGGCTTGGTCACGTGATCGAGGCGCATAAGGGAGGTGATTGAGGCAATTTCAGGTTTTGCACCCTTTTTTGGGTTCTAGTCGAGGAAATTTCAAGTTCTAATCGAGGCAGTTTCAAATTCTGCACCTTTTTCAGGTTCTGCACTCTTTTTCAGGGTCTTGCACCATTTTTTTCAGGTGTTGCACCCTTTTTTCAGGGTGTTGCACCCTTTTTCAGGGTCTTACACCCTTTTTTCAGGGTTCCTTTTTCTTCAAGGTCTTGCACCATTTTCTCCTTCTACAAGTTTGCACTTATTTTCTGAAAACTTCTTAAATACCTAAAATATCTCCAAAACACATATGTATGCGAATGTTAATGCGAAACTTCATGAAAATGCAAATTTGCTAAGAATGTCCTAGGAATGCAACATATTGACATCTAAATTATCCTAAAATGATGGTAAATGCGTTCTTAAAACCACTAAAATGCAGAGACACCACAAACCTACCCTCAACAAAAACGAGGGAAAACTTTCCGAACTAATCCCTATATCCAACTAGGTAGCAACAAAATTGTTGTGCATATAGATTTTCTTGTGCATATAAAATTTGAACTTTTTACATATAGATTTTGTTGTGCATATTTGTTCCATCAAGTGTTCTGAGTGTCATGAACAATCTTTAAAATGATCTATGTTATTATGGTTCCTCATTTTGACAGCACCCTAAATATCATAGGTTTAGAACAATCAATTTTTGAACTTTTTGTCACAAATCTTTTGTTGTGCCTATTTGTTTCATAAAGTGTTTTGGGTGTCATTTATGTTTTTATGGTTTCATATTTTGACAACAGATTTAGAGCAATCAAGTTTTGAACGTTTTGCATATAGTTTTTGTTTTCCATATTTTTCCATGAAATGTTCTAAGTGACTTGAACAAACTTTAATGTGATTTATGTTCTTATGGTTCCTCATTTTGATAACAACATAAATCTCATAGGTGTAGAGCAATCAAGTTTTGAAGTTTTTCACATATAATTTTTGTTGTGCATATTTGTTCCATGAAATGTTCCGAGTGACTTGAACAAATAATTTTTGAACTTTTTGCATATAGATTTTGTTGTGACTATTTTTTCGATAAAAATTTTTGAGTGTCTTGAACAATCTTTAAGATGATCTATGTTATTATGGTTCTTCACTTTGACAACAACATAAATCTCATAGCTGTTATACAATCAATTTTTGAACTTTTTCATATTCTTTTTGTTGTGCATATTTTTTACTAACCAAGTGAAACAAGGCTATAGAAGATGTTCATGTGAAAATTCATAGTGGGTATAATGAGTTTTAAGCCAAAGGTCAGGGTTTCAATATTCAAATGATGCAATTAGATAAACACGTGGGTCAAATTTCTTCTTAAAATCCAAATGGGCCTATGATATCTCTTTACAGAAAACCTGAGCCTAACCAAAAGAGTACTGCAACATAATGACATTTAGTAATTAGGGGGATGGAAAAAAGGAGGCTAAATTTGTATTATGGAGAGGATTGGTGGCTCAGCCGAAGCAAGGAAGGCTTCTAATGTTAAATCTAGTGTTGATGATGTAAATCGATGGCAAGGAGGAGAAAATGAATTACTTATGGACGAAAAAACATTTGTTGAAACTTAGAGGCATGTGATGAAGAGGAAAGCACAATATGAACCATTATTTTCAAATCCATAGCCTTATGCAACACCACTTTCATTTGCCAGGAAGTTTCAAAAAGCAAATCTTGGATGAGAAATTTGAGAAGTTAAAAATGCTCATCAGCATGATCCAAGTGATTCTCACTCTCATTGATTTGTTGATGGGTTGTCTTCCCTAAAGATTATATAGATATGAAAAGAGTACTAGAAGAAGCCAGGGTAGTTTTGAATCACCAATGTAGTCTCATTACTAAATTACTCTACCAACGAAGCTCCAAGTTCCACCTAGCTAGACTTTACCTTGCACCTTGGGACCTTTGTAATTTGATAAATGTTTGGTGGATTTAAGAAGTGCTAAAAATCTTGATCTCAAAAACTAAAAGAAGAAATAAATCTTTATGGTCCTATTGGATAGTCCCCATGGAGTCCATTGTGCTTAAGATTTATGTAGAAACAACATATCTCATCATTCGTGGAAGATCTTTCATAGCACTTGGGGAGCTATCATTGATGTGAAGAAGGTTATGATTGATCTTAATGTAGGAATCTTGTTTTGAAATTCAACATGGCAGATAGGATCATGAACCAACAATAGATCAATAGATTATGTATGAATTAAATAGAGAAGACCAACTTTCAACCATTCATGAAAAAAAAAAGAAGAAGGGTATGGAGCATCTATCTAGCTATGACGATGATCTTAATTCTAATTTAGATTTTCACAAGCCAAAAAAAAGTTAACTATCCATTCTTTAGTAATTACTCTTTCTCTCTTTATCTCTCTCCCTAAACCCTCTCTCTCTCTCTCTCTTTATCTCTTTCTCTCTCTCTCCTTAACTCCTTGGCTACTCTCTCTCTTTCTCTCCCTCCCTCCATCTCTCTCTCCCTCTCCCTTTCTCTCTATCTTTTCCCTCTCTCTCCTCCTCTTTCAAAGCATTTTTTAAAAGGTGCTTGTGTTTTATTAGTATAGAATTTATAAAAGTTTTTGTGATATTTGAATTATTTTATTTTTTGATAAAGTAATTGAATTATTTTAAATTATTTGAAATATTCGTAAGTGCTTTAATGAGTAAATCATTTGATAGTACAAAATCATTTTTATATTCACAACAACAAAAAAACTAGTTTTATTTTATTCAAATAAAGTGTTGTTAACAAAGTCTTCCTTATCTTTTTTGGAAGTGATTTTCCATATAGCATAAAAATATGTAGTTTTCGTTATTTTGTCTTGTATTTGAAATAAAGCATAAAAAATTACTATATATATTTGGTTATGCTGTCCAACCATGTTTTATTTAATATTTTCTAAGATATTTAACACCTTTAAAAATATATAAATACTTAAATATATCATCAAAATATTTTGACAAGGTACTAAAGAAAATGTCAATTATTTTCTTGACGAAAATATATTTACATAACATATTACATAATCGATATTATTCTAATTTATCAAAATTATCCAACATAATTTTACGAAAAGGAACCACTTCCAAATAAGGTGGATTAACAAAAATACAGAATAATTGTGAACAATAGTTGTTATTTAAACTTTCTTTTAAACTCTTACTTGGTGGATATGATGAGACGGTGCTTAAATCGTCTTCCTTGATGGTCGTAATGAATTTTTGTAAATTTTTCTGCATAATTTTATTCCTATCCTTTATGTAAAATAATACGTTAATATATTTTAACCCTAGAGTAACATTCCAAAAATAAAAATTGATAATTAATAACTTATTTAAAATTTTTCTCCTTAAATATATTTCTAT
>OVBE01007252.1:0-18706 GCA_900406425.1 Iberis pinnata
ATTATCAACAAACAAAAACTGATACCATTGAAGGAAATCAAAACCAGCAAATATCAAAAAGCAAACATTTGAACACATTAGCACATAAGCCTCAAAGACAAATCTATAAACATAACATACACAATGTACCTTTGATCTTTGAGGTTCTGATTGGTCTGTTAGTTTTACTTTCTTCACAATGGGTTTCTTCGATTTCATTGGACATTTAGGAGGAGGACAACTAGACCGGGTTGATGGTACATCATGGTTGGTAACTGAACACGTAGGAGTTGCCTCGTCTGTTGGAATGGTCTTATTACCTACAGTATTATAAGCATACAACATGAAAATATGAACACAATAACACATCCAATGCAGCAGGTACCAAAATGGATTTTGACTAAATAGAAAATAACCATAACATATACAAAATAAGTGCCTTCGACGTTGATTCTGGTTGTGTGGTATTTGTAGGATTTGTCTCATCTGTTCGAATATAGTCGTCTACGAAGACAACTCTATTCAAAGGCCAAGCTACAAAAGACATGGCAGCTTCCTCGAGGCAAGTCACTTCTGCGGATGGTCTCCAAAGAAATGTGTCTGGTTTTACTTCCACTGCATTTGGTCCTAGAGGAATACCATTAAACATTGAATTTGGTTCTTTACACTGCCAACGACCTTCAGCAACCACTTCCTCACTTCGTGTGTTCCACTCCAAAAGTTTTCACTTATTCATAGCACATTTGGAGGGACTCTGTTATAAATTTAAAATTATGATTACGAAACATTACTTAATACAATAATTAAAAAAGTAAGTTATAAGTATTTATCCTAATTGCATCTTCTTCTTTTTCTACAATCAAATACATGATTGAACAGTCAAAAAATATAGTTACCTTCTCTGTGGGATTGATTTTAAATGATTCTTCTACAACACCAACAAGATCTTCTATGGCTTTGGACATGCCTTATGTTGCAATGATTGAATGGCACTAAAAATTACAAGATCTAAAATATTTAGTTTGGTGGTTGACACATCATTTTTATATAAAAACCATTACTTGAAGCTGCTTATTGAAAAATTTTATCCCAACATTCAACATGTTTCTTTGCATTGTCTTGCTGAATGAGTATAGTTTTTCTCTGATATTCTCTTGGCCACTTTTCATGAATTGCCGGAATGATTTTTTCAATCAAGCATATTTTTATATCCTCTCTTTTAACAGAAGTTGATGCTTTTAGTTATAATGTTCCAGTATCCCTATTCTTACTCGACCTCTTACTTGGCTGCATAATAACAAATGGAAATATTCCAAATTTTTCAAAAAATATTTCTTTTCCTTCATTATCAAATCTTGGATGAGACATCACAGCTAGAAACCTTACTTTTCCGATGTAATTCTTACTTTGATAAGTACAGTGTGGATCATTTTCTACTAGATGTAAATATTTCTCGGTCTTCTTCGTCAATTAAAACCAGTTCTCATCAATATGTACAATATTGTACATCTCAATAATTTTTTGTTCATGAGGTAAGCTATTCTTATCTAGCATAGAAATTCAAAATTGTAACCTACCTCTTAGAATGTCTTCCTTTAAAAGCGGTTTGAGAGAATTTGAATGACGTTGAATAGCTCCTTCCTTTTTACGCCTAAGTAATGTTCCAACACTCATGTCCAAAGACGCATAAAGTGTTCGCAAAGTTTTCCGCTTGTGTAATGGAACACTAGTAACTTGATCTGAATCAAGTAAAATTTTTTTACAACCACAATTCTTGGTTCTTAATAGTAAGGTTTTTACGGTCAATCCCTATTACACTATCATATCATTGTATTATATATAGATGTCAATTGAAATGGATGTGTTATTAACCACTCTAGATAAAATTAGGTCTACTGATTCAAGCCAAACAAGAAAGTGGGTTGTTATTTAACAAGTCCTAGACGAACAAAACATGCAGGAAGTAAAACAGGAAATAGGTACTACTAGCATGCATAAGTAAATACTAAAGGGTAAACAACAAGTAGAATAAAAGTAGAAAAGGGGATAGTAATAAAATGCAATCAAAAGATGGAGTTCCTAAGGATGGGGTAATTGACCAGTGATCCTCCCTAAACTACCTAGATACCTAACATACCTCAAACAATGAGCTAATCCCTATACATCATATTCTTAAACAACCAAGTCCAATCTCTTCATAAATGATTTCATCCTAAAACATATCCAGACCTAACTCTCGTTTACGGAACACTACCTAGCAGGCATGAAGAACAAATCTGCTAAAGCTAATAAACACCCTAAACATCTAATCTCTTAGGCTAAGTATGCAAATTTCTGAAATCACGTGTTCAAACATTTCATTAGACACCTTTTGGGTGCAGAATTGTCTAATATCATATTTCAGTTGATCAGAAGGAAATAAACATGATGAAGTGAAACATGAGGGATCTATAGACATTCAACTTAGGCATCTAGGAATAACAAGGATTCAACACCAGTCTACCCCATCCACATGGAACCTAGGTAACTACTCGCTACACATGGTAACTACGAAATCAGAAAACTCAGAAAACATAACTGCTAAGCAAAACATCATGATCAAAAGTCAAACTATGAAGAATAGGAAGAACATGAATATCTGAAACCAAGAAACTAATGATCAAGACAAAAAATCAAAGATGCAGGAGATGATGATCAAGAACACCAAAACATGGGAGCTCAGAACCAAAACATGCTGATAAAATATTAATGTCCAAGTTACTAGTTCTAGAATGCAAACCAATCTCATCCTACTTAAAAACTTTACCCATACTCATCTAAGTTCATTCCAGATCAGTTCCATCCTCCACAATGCATTCAAATTCATTTACCTCTGTAACATTCATTAAACATATACCTTGGATCAAGTCATGCACATTCATTGAAATCATTTGGCTAACATTTCATAACAGGATTCTCTCAAAAAG
Organism: Iberis pinnata; assembly: GCA_900406425.1. Lineage (NCBI taxonomy): Eukaryota > Viridiplantae > Streptophyta > Magnoliopsida > Brassicales > Brassicaceae > Iberis > Iberis pinnata. The sequence goes on from OVBE01007252.1 coordinate 2,946, forward strand.
GAAATGGGCTTTAGCAGAATGCTAAAGGTATCAACACTTAGATGCATACAAAACAGAATCTCATCTACCCAAAGTCAATAAAACTAAAATGTCTCTGATTCTAAACTTGGTAGGAGACCCTAATTCTACCCTTTTAAGTTTATACGTGATCTTTGTCGTTCACATTTTTCCCTTTTATATCTTTTCCTTAACAATTATTAGGAGAGGTTTCTTTCTTATTCGATTTCTAGCGGATTTGGGGACTTCCTGATTATAGTGCATATTGTTTCTGATTTTTTGTGATTTTTCACTAACTTCTTGGGTTTTTACCTTTTTCTTTCCTCATCATTTCCTTTTTCTGTTTCTGCACTAACCATATTTTTCATATATTTTTCCCCCAAACCATTTACTAGACATTTATGTTTTCTTTTCTTTTCCTTTCCTCTCCTAAAGTTCATAACCGTACCCTTTCTTTTACCAGCTTCCCACATGTTTTCTCCCTTTTTCAAACCAACTTCAATACCCATAATCAAACCCCACCTAGTTCTATCTAGTCCAAAAAACGTTAACTAGAACTACATGAGATTCCATTCCTGTCAGTTTAAACCTAACACTTTCTACCCAGCTCATTCCATAAAAAGACCTTACACTCAGTAATTGATAAGTGGCTTGAAATAAGGTCGGGTTCAAGGGTGGGGAGCCTAATTGGATTAACAAGAGTTGGTGAAATGGTAGAAGATAACCCAAATATGTATATATTATCCATGAGTTCAAATGTTGTGCATAAAGATGATAACTAAATGTCAATTATAGGTTCTAATAAGCAGAGATAAAATTCATGCCAAAACATTGAAAAGAAAGGATCATGCAATTTCACATTCTAAGTATGGTGCAAACTTACTTCAGATTCAATCAGAATGAATTGGACAATTAATAACCAGGGCATTGATACTACCTTAAGAAGAAGCACATTTACAAGGTTGTAATCATCCTAGTCCCCAATGCAAAAGCAGACAACCTAAAAAGGCTAAGTACAATCCTAGCAAGGTAATGCAACTACATGACACTCTATTACTTACATCAATTTTCGAAAAAAATTCATTTTTGTTTTTGTTTTTGTATGTCTTAGATGCAAAATTGAAATAAGAAAACAAGAAAACATGCTTAGATACCTCCTAAACTCTCCCACAAACTTAAATTACACAGTCCCTTGTGTAATGAAAATCCGAAGGAGAAATTAGGACCAAAACGCAACAACAAATAAAAAATATGTTATGGTATAAATAGTGAAAAGGGGCTAGAGTGGTACTGTATTCAGGTTGAGTGGGAGAAAGTGGCTGAAATGGAGATCGAGGTGATGTGTCCCCCTTGTCCTTGGCTTGATGTAGAAAGTCTTGGGCTCGTTTGTTACTTCCTCAAGTTGACTATGCTCTCCTCTTTTCCCCACACCAAGTGTCCACGATATTGATCAAGGGTACCTGAAACACCCAAACCAAAGCAAAAACTTAAATTCGTTAAAAGAAAATCTAGACACAAATTGAATTTTTTTTATGTACAGAGATAGACATGGGATTTCCTCCCAAGTGAGCTTGTTTATAGTCATTAAGCTTGACTTCCTGTTTAAGCTCTAGTGATCTTGAGTTAGTTCTCCAAGGAGAATTGAGGTCCTTTTACCAGGTTTTCTTCTTGGACTTATCCAACCATCACTGTTTGGGTTGACTTGGTAGTTCACTTATGACCCCTTATCAGGTTCCACTACAAGTGTGATTGTTCCATCCAGTAGAATCTCCTTGATTATGAAGTTCCTAAGGCATTTTGGTTTGTATTCCTTGGATAGTGCTCGAGCATTGGGTTGAGCAGAAACACTGGATCACCCCTTTTGAAGTATGTTGTTAGGGTTTGAAGATTAAAACTGTTTTTAGAAGAGGTTATGCCCAGAGTGGGCTTATGAGGTAAGATGTGCTCAAGCTAGTGCTCCAACTCACAATCTCCTTCTTCTGAAATGTGTAGTTTTCGCTCGTTAGGTTTTATCCCCAGTTTTCTGGTTTCTTCTAACTCTACAGAAACTCTTGCCCCTAGTTCTTTGACAACCCCAAAATTCTTCTGTATGCTCTGAATTCTTGTTTGGGTCCTTTATCAAATCATACTCCAATGAATCACTGCTTGAGTACCCATCTTCATGATTTTCCTCATCCATCTCCTTGATAGAGAATAGACGACCTTGGACTGTAGGCTTCTTTGTTTCGTCCTTTGTGTTGAATATCATCTTTGGACCATTCCGTATGTTCAATCTGATGTTTCCCTTCTTAACATTGATCGCAACTCCAACCGTAGCTCAGAATTGCCTTGCCAAGATTAGTGGATCTTTTGGTTCCTTATCCATATCCAACACCATAAAGTCTGTGGGTATCTCTACACTCCTAATCTTGATGGATAAGTTCTCTAGAAGCCCATGAGGGTTCCTGATGGATTTATCAGCCAAAATGATAGATATGTTGGAGGCTTTATACTCATTGAACACCATCTTATTGGAAACAGAGAGAGGCATCAAGTTGATGGAAGCTCTTAAATAGAATAGGCATTTGTTGAAGGTCAATGGTCCTAGTGAACATGGTATAGTGAACGAGCGAGGATCTTCTTGCTTCTCTGGTATTGTGCTATTTCCTTATTCATTCGGTACCAACACTCCTTGAGCTTTCCCCTCCTTCATGGATTTCTGAAAGATTTCTAGATATTTTGCCATTATCTCCTTCTTGAACCGTGATGGGAATGGAAACTTTGGAATATAAGGTGGCGGAACAAAATGTGTCTCCTTCTCCTTTGAAATATATAACTCTTCACCAAGAACATGCTTAACTCTAGCAGCTGACTCTAGTTTTGTCCATGTCAAGGAATCAATTTTTCTAAAATCTGCAATTTTATCTCCATTTAAACTCAAATCCCCCCAAACTTAAACTACACTGTCCTCAGTGATGTGAGTAGGGAAAGTATTAGAAGAAAGGTCATGGGTACTCCCCAAGAAGATGGCGTTGACATGTGCATACTCCTTTGGGTTCTGAATTGATTTTTCTGGAAGTTGACCACTTGTGGTATGAGCAGAAACAGAAGTGGAAGCATACTTATTTTACAAAGCAGGAACCCTGGAGTTCAGAGCTTCAATATTTGCATATATGGCGTTGAATGAGGAGTCCATCTTGTGGTGGAGTTCACCAAACTTCTTAGATGTTTCCATTGAACTATTTGCCTGACCTTGTAGAAGTTGGTGTAACATAGCTTCAATGTTGGAAGGTTGAGCTTGAGGTTGATTAGAGTTGAAAACAGGAGGTGCTCCTCCTTGTTGATGTTGTGGGTACCCATTATGAGCTTGTTTCCTAGGTGCAAAACCTTGGTTCTGTTGTTGACCATAGTTGATGAGGGGTTTAGCTTGTTGTTGTTGTGGTGGTGGATAGACTTGATCTTGCGACATTGTTGTTGCGGTATGACATGTTGGGGTTGTTGTTGTAGTTGAAGAATCCTTTGTTGTATCCGCTCTGGTTCTGAATGTAGCTAATCTCCTCTTGTTGAGCAGTCATTCCACCGTGGATCTGAACTTGCTCTTCTTCACTTATGTAGTGAACTTGATGTTGTTGTGTACGGAGTATCTTATCAAACTTGTCATTCAAAGCTTTGAGGTCCCTCCTTGTTTTGTCATCAGAATCAGTGCCACTCCTAGGACTTTGATCATAATCTTCATTGTAGTTCCCATCAGATTGTGCTAAGTTCTCACTAGCTCCCAGCCATCATCAATAGCTTGGTTCAGCAAGCTCCCATTGCTTGTTGTATCAAGTAACATTTTGATCCTGGGGTGAGCTCCTCTATAGAGAGTACTAAGAAGTGATTCTTTGATGAAACCATGGTGAGGACAATGCAGCGTGTACCCCTTGAACCTTTCCCAGGCTTCAGAGAATCTTTCAGCATTCCATTGTGCAAATCCAGAGATGTCGTTTCACAATCTGGCAGTTCTTGAAGTGGAGAAGAACTTGGCAAGAAACGCCCTCTTGTAGTCATTCCAGGAGGTGATAGTGTTGGAAGTACATGTAAATAAAGAAAACAAAGTAAGAATGTGTGTAAGAAAAAGAACTTGATCTCAATAGATCCAAAATCCATAATATAACAACAAAACACCCAATTGGAAACGGCGCCAAATTGATAGTTAGTGTTTTTACGGTAAGTCCCTATTACACTATCATATCATTGTAGTATAAATAGGTGTCAATCCAAATGGGTGTGTTATTAACCACTCAAGATGCAATTGGGTCTACTGATTCAAGCTAAACAAGAACGTGGGTTGTTATCTAACAAGTCCTAAACGAACAAAACATGCAGGAAATAAAACAGGAAATAGGTACTAGCATGTATAAGTAAATACTAAAGGGTAAACAACAAGTAGAATAAAAGCACGAAAGGGGATAGTACTAAATTGCAATCAAAGGAAGCAGTTCCTAAGGATGGGGGTAATTGACCAGTGGTCCTCCCTGAACTACCTAGGTACCTAACATACCTCAAACAAAGAGCTAATCCCTAGACAGTAGATTCATAAATAACCAATATGCTAAAGCCAATAAACACCCTAAACATCTAATCTCTTAGGCTAGGTATGTAAATCTTTGAAATCACTTGTTCAGACATTTCATCAAACACCTTTTGGGTGCAGAAATGTCTAATATCATATTTCAGTTGAATAGAAGGAAATAAGCATGAAGAACAGTGAAACAAAAGGGATCTATAGACAATCAGCTTAGGCATCTAGGAAAAACAAGGATTCAACACTAGTCTACCCCATCCTCATGGAACCTAGGTAACTACTCGCTACACATGGTAACTACGAATCAGAAAACTCGGAAAACATAACTGCTAAGTAAAACATCAGGATCAAAAGTCAAACTATGAAGAACAACAAGAACATAAATATCTGAAACCAAGAAACTAATGATCAAAACAGAAAAATCGGAGATGTAGAAGATGATGATCAAGAACTGCAATAACACCAACCCAAAAAAAACAATGATCAAATAAAACAGTAACAGAACACAGAAATGATGATCAATACAAAAACGAGATTAGAAGCATAAAACAGTAGATCAACATGCACCGGATAGTCCCAAACTGTAAACTAAGCATGAAATTGAAGAAATCATAAGCTAAACATAAACTTCATAAGAAATCTAGGTTTGATCAGCAATGAACATTCATAGGAAAAACAGAGAAAAAGCTGAAAAAGAAACCTAAGAAAAAACCCAAAAATGGCATAAAAATCCTTTTTAGGGCTTATATAGTGGTTTAGGAAAACCCTAAAAATGCTAAAAAAAAATGTTTAAAAAGCCCTAATGATTCTTTCAAACCTAAAACTGTGTCGTCTTGGTTTGGGTCATCGAGCCGGAATGAAGATAGCTCGATGAGGTGATGGAGCCAAAAGATGGGGCAGCTCGAGGTGGTACGGGAAGCGTGATCGAGGGAGCTAGCCGAGAATGATCGAGGCTTGCTTCAAGAGTGATCGAGGCGAGCTTCAGGACTGATCGAGGCTGAGGCGAGAGGTTGTCCAGGTAGCTTGATCAAGCTTAATGGAGGCATGGCGGAGACATGGCGGAGGCTTGGCTCGGGCTATCATCAAGCCTGTTTTGAACTTTGATCGAGGTGGAATGAAGGTTGTCGAGGCGAGCAAGGCTGTTGATCGAGCCGCAGCTCGAGGCGGTTGATCGAGGGACTTGGCCCATGATCGAGCCATTTGGTCGAGCCCAAGGTGATCGAGCCAGGTTGGCTTGATGTTGAGTCTCCCTTGGCTCGATCAAAGAGTTGGCTTGGTCTTTCCTGCTCCTTCTCAAAAATTGCATTGATGTTCCGCAAGCTCCCTAAAGTCCTGAAAAATCTCCAAAATGCATATGTATGCAAATGCTAATGCACAATTTCCTGAAAATGCAAACTTACTAATAAAGTCATATTAATGCAACATGATGACATCTAAATGACTCTAGAATGATGGTAAATGTCTTCTTAAACCCACTCAAAATGCAGACACATCAGTTCTCTTGTGGGTTATGTCGACTTTTCCATTAGTAGCCGTTTTTTTTTGCTCGTCGCCAAATCATTTGTTCCGTTAGTATATGTACTGAAAATATATTGGAAACTTCTCTTATCGTGTTTTTTCAAATTTCCATTAATACTCATGTCCGGTAAAGCACTATAAATCTCCAATCTCTCTTCATTAGATATAAATCTTCTCATTGTTTGAGATAGAACTTCATTTTCTGCTATAATAAAAAATATATATACACATTTATCCCATAAATTACTAACAAAATATTGTTAACGTAATAAATTATTTGTTCAAACTAAACAAAATAATTAAAACTAAATGAAACATGAAACAAAAGACATGGTTAATTTTATCTTATTATAGTGGAAACTATGTATCAATTGATGACGTGAACCTTAAAAAGCTTCATGGAAATTTTTAAAAAAGAATCTTAATAACAAATAAACTTCACATCTATAATCAAATCAATTAGATGAAAAATGAAATTTTAAATAATTATTGTTCACTTTTATCTAGAATAGCTAGAACACCAAATAAACTAAAAACACATTATTGTTCTTTAAGTCAAAAGTCCACGAACTCTCTCTATTTCATTCCCAAAAAAAAAATCTTAAGAAGATGAAATACAATTACGTTACATAAATTCAGTAACGTAAGTTTTTCAAAATTATGGACAAAAGCTCTAGGAAGATGAACATCACAAATAACCAAACAGAATCATAAAAAGTAATCTACAACATCACTTAATTTATACAAAATGCCTTATATCTGATGGCTTTAACGTTAATCCAACACGTCAATGATGAACCGTGTTGAGAAATTTGGAATCTTATTGTTTTCATTTTTCTTCAACAAAAAAATATTTAATTTATTTTTAAAATAGAATAAAATAGTTACTTTGATCATGTTCAATAGGAGAATCATTGACGTCAATAGAAAAAACTTCATTGTCATTTTCATTTTGATCATGCTGTAAATTTCTTATGGTGTTGGAATATGTTCAAATCAAACAAAATTTCATTTTCATAATTTAGAGGTGGAAAATTCAAATCAATATAAAAATTCCTGAACAGTTTGTAAATTATTGTTAATTTGAAGAGAGACTATAGTATAAAATATGCTTTTCATATGTTTTGGCTCCATAACAAAGATTTGAATTATTATTTTTTTCTAAATTGTTTATGAAATTTTTGGTTCTAAAATGTTTTTTTGGTACAATTTTTTGTTGACAATAGTCTGCTGATTTCGAGACTTTAACTCCGGTGAAGCTTCCTCTCTTATGGAGATCTGGCTATCTCTGGAGTATGGAGCTCTATTTTAGTCAGTTGTACAACTTGAAAACACGCATGCGACGGTCTCTTGCTCTGGGTGATTCCGGTTACTGGTGGTGGTCTCGGGTTTTGAGTGAGAAGGTCTGGGTGGAAAGTGGTCGATCTCTTACTCGGTACACCGGAGGATTTTGGATCTGGCACAGCGGATCAGACAATGATGGTGGCAGTTCCTTTGTCGGAAAGCGATTATCTTGGCGCCGGTGCACCATTCCCTTTCGAAGCTCCGACGGCGGTGACGATAGACGGCGCGAGCTTCTCACTGACGGCTAGGGCACCTTATCCATCTTTGGGTTCGGAAATGGGCCGGTCTGCGATGCCCGATTTCATTTTATCAAGCCCAAATGTCAATTTTCTTTTACTTTGTAGTTATGTTAATATTAGGCTTTTTAATAATGCCGACTTATTGTATTTAGATAAAAAGAAACAGATTCGATCGGGTATGTCTCCGGTACGAATCTTCCCGATTCATCGGGATATTTTATATCGGTCTAGAGAGTTAAATCTTTCTAGAAACCGTGGTCCATCGGGACTCTTTAAACTCCAATTAAGAGTAGATATTTCCTCTCATTTTGAGAGCAACCGCCTCTTGTGGGCATGTATCTTCCCCCTAGTGGGATCTGTAATACCCTTTATAGGTCTGTTCTCTTTTTAATCTAATATAATACAGTTGACAAAAAAAATAAGTTTAACAAAACATAAATGATTAGTTGACCAATTATTTTAAGATAGACAATTTAACTTTTCATTTATTTACAATATTTCTCAGTTTTAAGAGAAATAAATTATCTTATTTTATGTGTTTTATCTAAAACATCTTACATGCTGGGACAGACAAAGTATAATAAATTAAAAATTGAAGTAGGCCAATATTCGTGCTAACACAAATTTTTTTAATTAAATTACAACAAAGAGGTTTTCTAGTATCATGTTTTTATGAGGCACCCTTTGAACACACATACCAACTTTTCCTATTTATGCATCTTTTCATTTTTTCATTTTTTCATTCTTTTGTACATATAACTCTTTTTCTTGATCAATAAATTTAAAACTTCATCAAAAAAAAAAAAAAAATTACAACAAAGAGACTCTCAAAAAAATTGGAGGAAAAGAGTCTACATAAGTAAAATCATATACGCAAATTGTTGTATAATTATTTGTTTATTTTACAAGTTTTAATAATTTTTGAAGAAGGTTCTTTTAATCATATTTCTTTTCTTTAATTGAACATATTTAAATATTATTGAAGTACTTTAATATATTTTTCATAAGATTAGAACAGAGTTAGTTAGGATCCGAATCGTAACAACAAAATAAGCGTTGCAAGACGAAAAAATAAGCGGGACGGTACAATTAAGTGCACTGCGGGAAAGAAAATTAGCGGTACGGGACAACTGCGGTTATAATAAAATTAGCAGTGCAGGATAATAATTGAATGTTGAATAAAAATTAGCAGTGCGAGATAATGTTTATGTTTTAAACATACCACACACCCTCAATTATTTCAAAAATAAAAATGTTTTACTTCCAAATAGACTACAAACATAAACAATTAAATTTAAGAGTTTAGGTTTAAAATTATTGGGTTGGAGTTCACTAAATAAAATATAAGATCTAGATTTGAAGGATTATGATTTAATTTTTGGATCTAACTTTGAAATTTTAGAGCTATTTTAATTTTGTGGTACTTTAAAAAAAATTAATATTAAGTTTTAAAAAGATTAATGTTTAGTTTTAAGTAGGGGTGTCAAAATGGGTAAATGTTTTTGGGTCAATCCAACCCAAACCAACCCATATATCCAAATGGGTTTACGTTTTGGGTTTTAATGGCTTTATGGGTCTAATGGGTTAATGGGTTTATTGGGTTGGGTTAAAATGGATTGGGTAAAATGGATTAATGAGTTATCCATAAACAAACTAACATTATTTATTTATTTATTTTAAATTCAATTTATCAAAAACAAAAATAAATTAATAAAGTTTTTTTTGCCAAAAAAAACATTTCGCGAAAAATTTTCCCGCCAGAGTTTTGCCGCCAAACTTTTCCCGTCACAATTTTCCCGCGAAAGATTTCTTGTCAAAACATTTCCATTGAAAATTTCTTGAAAGAAATTTTCAATGTGATGATTTAAATGAAATTGGTGATGTAGTGTTGACGATGTAATTATGAAGTCATAATTATCAATTATAATAATTATTTCAATAATAATCAAATTATAATGGGTAACCCACTAAGACTCATTAACCCACTAATTTAAATGGGTAATGGGTTGACCCAACCCATTTGATTAATTGATTGGGTTGACTCATAACCCATTTAACCAATGGTTTAATTGGATTTGGCTTGGTTTGAGTTGGGTTACCTATTTTGACACCCCTAGTTTTAAGGGAGATTTATGGTTTAAATGTTAACTTTCAAATCTGTGATATTTTAGGAAAAAATTGCATTGCTTTATTATTTATATATATAATATTTGTTGACAGAAAATTATTGTACTCTTACAATAATATTTTTTTATTAACTTTCGTTTTAGATTTTTAAAAATTTTAAATACAAAAGTTATGAAAATTTTATTCTTTTTGCTTTATATGTTGTATAGTCTCGATGTAACTTCAACACAATATATAATAAGTATTCTTCACATTAAACGCCGTTTCAATTTTCTGCCTTATTAAATTTCTTATTTTTGATGATTAATTAGTAAAGATAGTTTTTAATATATTGTAAAGAAAATGTTAGAGAATACTTCGTCTCTTGAAAATACTGTAAGTTGTGTTGTGAAAGAAGTGAAATTATACGGACATACATTTTGAACTAATTTTCAATTAATTTATTTTGTCGGAAAAATTTTAACCAACAACGCTGGTTATTGGCTGAACTCAAAATTCAAGCATAGTGCGTTTTTCCATACGCACTTTTTGTACATGAAAATCGTGCACGGATCAATGCATCATTTTTCCTAAAACCGCAAATAAACATCTAAAAACGTGAATGGTTTACTTTTACGGTTTTTAAAACAGTACATCAAAAACCACACTCAATATGGTCACCCTTCAATGCCTTAATTTGTTTGTTTCGTTTAAATATTGAAGGATATCTATAGTTATAATGTAAATTAGATTGTTTTCATATCGACTTTATATGTTTTCCATATTCCTCTTAGGTTAGACGTTGTTGTATCATGTATAAGAAGGCTCTGCCTCTTTGAAAATAAAATCAAGAAAGTGTTAATACATATTAAGCTTTCTTGACATGGTATCAGAGCAACACTTAGCTCTCTAAACTGCAGCCGTCGTTTTTAAATTCTTTCTAGACACGATGCCTGACGTCAATACTTCTCAAGGCGACTCAGTGTCATCTCGAAGACGTATTGATCCATATGATTTATATTCCGGTGATAATCCTGAATCTATTATCTCACAACCTCAACTCAAAGGTCCGAACTATGATGAATGGTCAATGAATCTGCGATTGGTGTTAAGAGCAAGAAAGAAATTTGGATTTGTAGATGGATCTATCTCTAAACCAGCAGATAATTCAGATGATTTGGAAGATTGGTGGGCTAATAATGCAATGGTGGTGACTTAGATCAAACTTACCATTACACCTGATCTTAGCAACTCGTTATCACACCATGAAATCGCCTATGATCTTTGGACACACATCTAGAAAAGATTTTCTGTCAAAAATGGTCAAAGAGTACAGAGACTCGAAACAGAGTTGGCTATGTGTCAACAAAAAGGAACTGCGGTTGAAGCTTACTATGGCAGGTTAATGAAATTATGGACCAGTTTAGCAAATTTCCAGCTAGCCAAAACTGTAGAGAAGATTGCCTGTGAATGAGAGGAAGATAAGCTTCATCAATTTCTCATGGGATTTGATGAAAAACTCTTTGGTGCTGTAAAGTCTTCATTACTGTCTCGAGATCCTTTACCATCAGTAGATGAAGCTTATCAAGTGGTAACACAAGATGAAGAATCAAAACATGCTAGCAGACTCATTGATGAACGCCAAGAGGGCATGAGCTTTGTTGTTCAAACAGTATCATCATGACAACAACAACAACAACAACCAATACCACATGACCCTCATATTATTTGTTTATGTTGTGGCAGGAAGGGGTATCTAACAGAAAATTGTTTTAAGAAGATTGGCTATCCTCCATGGTGGAACGATAAGTCAAAGTCGAAATCATCTTTTGGCTCTGCCTCAGATCGTCGTACATCCAATATGTAGCTCCACTTAACGCATATGTATCTCGTCGTGTGGTTACACAAGTTAATCACGTTACAGTTCCTTCAAACTCTTCTATGCCTCTCACAGATTCAGATCGCACTGGTTTTAATGGTCTTAATGACCAGCAATGGCGGACACTCGTTTCTTTGTTGAATGAACGTGACACAGCATCTGTTTCTCGCGGTTCAGGTAAATAATTCTATGAATCATGGATTATAGACACCGGAGCCTCTAATTATATGACTAGAAGTGTGGAGTTTCTTACTGATTTTTTGGATATGCCACCAGTCTATATAAAATTACCAGATGGGTGATCTACTGTTGCTACAAAGTCTGGTCATGTGTGTCTTGGTTCACATCTTAATTTAAAAAATGTGTTTTTCGTGGATGTTTTAAGTTGTCATCTTATCTCTGTGTCTCATATTACAAGAGACAGTGGTTGTCTTTTTCAAATCTCTGACCGTCTTTGTGTTGTCCAGGACCGCATTACACAAATGGTGATTGGAGCGGGTGAGCAAATCCATGGCCCCTATTTCTTTAGGAGTGTTGCAATTGCTGGAGCCACTCAAACTATTGATTCTACTTCATTGGATTTAGTGCATAGATGTTTGGGACATCCCTCGTTTGCGGTTATGAAGATGTTGTCTACTTCTAAAAATTCTGGTTTTTCCGATTCAAATACATGTGATGTTTGCATTAGAGCAAAACAAACTCGTGATTCTTTTCCATTAAGCAATACCAAGACTTCTAGTTGTTTTGATTTGATACACTGCGATTTATGGGGTCCGTACCGGACAACCGCCATTTGTGAATCACGTTATTTTTTGACAATTATCGATGACTACTCGCGTGCAACTTGGATTTATTTAAAATCTAATAAGACTAATACTGGAACAAATATTCATAATTTTTTAGCTTTGGTTGAAAGGCAGTTTGGAAAGCAAGTCAAAACTCTCAGAAGCGATAATGGTCTAATTTTTTTCTTTATCTACTTATTTTACTACTCAAGGGATCATTCATGAAACATCTTGCGTTAATAGTCCGCAACAAAACGGTCGGGTGGAGACAAAACACCGACATATTCTTAATGTTGCCGAAGCATTATATCTTCAATCACATTTATCGATTGAATTATGGAGTTAATTTGCATTGACCGCCGGTTATCTGATCAATCGCACACCCTCCGCACTCTTACATGGAAAAACACCTTTCGAGATGTTATATACGACAACCGCCTCTACAACATCTTAAGGTTTTCAGTTGTATGTGTTGTGTCCACAATCATTCTCGTGGTGGTGACAAATTTGAGAGTCGGAGCCATCGCTCGGTTTTTTCTTGGTTATCCGTATGGTAAGAAATGGTGGAGGATTTATAATCTCGAGACTGGTGCTGTCTCCGTTTCACGTGACATTGTTTTTTTTTTTGGAAACACGTTTTCTATTTCATGATCAACACTTGCAACAACAGTCTGTTGTTGAACCACCTTTAACAACACCTATACATCACGTCGATGATGTTGATATCTTGTTTCCTATAACAACTCATGCATCTGATCAAACTCAGTCGTCACCAGTTACTCAAACATAACCAACATCATCGACTACACCTACAGTTTCAGACATTACGCCATATGCTCACTTTTCCAATTCACCATCCGAGTTATCTTCGCTGCATGCATCATCTTCTTCTCCGCCAAACGCCGTCTCTGATTCACCAGTTTCCATTTAAGTTACGAATAGACCTTCTCCTGATCTTGGTAAAGGCAAGCGAGTAAAGAAGACATCAATAGGGTTAAAATATTATGTTACTAATACCACACATTGTGGTACATAAAGTGATTTTGTGGATGAATCTTGGTATCCTTTGGACTCGTATGTGAATTGTTCAAGATTTTCTACTAACCATCGTCTATTCCTAGCTTCAATTATAGCAGGTGTAATACCCAAGTCATATTTACAGTCTGTTATGGATGAGAATTGGCGTAATGCAACGCGATTGGAGATTGATGCTTGGACTATCCAAACTCTACCATCGGGAAAGAAGACTCTAAGATGTAAATGGGTTTATGCATTGAAGTACATATCAGATGGTTCCTTGGAACGACATAAAGCTTATCTTGTGGTTCTCGGGAACAAACAAACCGAAGGCATTGACTATAATGAAAATTTTGAACTGGTGTGTAAAATGGTCACGATACGTTTTTTTCTTGAAGTTGTTGTAGCGCGCGATTGGGACATACGTCAAATGGATGTACATAACGCGTTTCTACATGGTGATCTTCTCGATGAAGTTTATATTCGTCCTCCTCCGGGTTTTTGAACAGATGATAAATCACAAGTGTGTTGTTTACGAAAATCCTTGTATGGTTTACGTTAAGCTCCACGCTGTTGGATCGCAAAGCTATCTACCTCCCTTCAGGTTTACAGTTTCAACCAGTCTTTATCGGATCATTCATTTTTTACGTTAATTACGTCGGAAGGTCGCGTACATGTTCTTGTATACGTCTATGATCTCGTCATCATCGGTAGTTTTTAGCACTTGTTACACGATTCAAAGAGCATTTTTCTACTTGTTTCAAGATGAAAGATCTCGGCGTTTTGAAATACTTGGGCATTGAAGTCGCACAGAATAAAAATGGCATGTATTTATCCCAGCGGAAATACGCCATTGATATCATCACTGAATCTGGTATGCTTGGATCCAAACCAGTCTCACATCCTGCCGAACAAAATCAACGCCTCGCTCTTTCTCAAAGTGAGTTACTCTCTGATCCTTCTCGATATAGACGTTTGATTGGTCGGTTGATATACATAGGAGTCACGAGACCCGAGTTGTCTTATGCTATTCATCTCTTGTCCCAATTCATGCATGCACATTCGGTTGATCATTGGGATGCGGCAGTCCGCGTGGTACGTGATTTGAAAGGGAATCCGGGCCAAGGAATTCTTCTTAGGGCTGATCAACCGTTACGTTTAGTATCTTGGTGTAATTCGGATTGGGATGGATGTCCTTTATCTCGACGTTCCCTCACAGCTTGGTTTATACAATTGGACGATTCACCTGTATCTTGGAAGACAAGGAAACAGGATACGGTTTCACGATCCTGTACCGAAGCCGAGTATTGTTCCATGGCTGATATTGTATGTGAAATTCTATGGATGCGAGAGCTTCTCTCAACACTCGGTGCTCAATATACATCTTCCACACCTTTATATTGTGATAACCAATCCGAAATATACTAAGTGCCAATCCGGTCTTCCCTTAGCGGACTAAACACATAGAGTCTGATTGCCATTTCATAAGGGACGAGGTTGTTCTCTGCCTCTTTGAAAATAAAATAAAAAGTGTTAATACCTATCAAGATTTCTTGACATTAAAGGATAAAATTATTATCATTCTCTTTAATGTTTTACCGCAATTATTTCTTTAATTTACACTTGGTTGCAAATAAAAATGTGTATTATTATTTTTGATATATGATAGATTACTGAAAATATTGTTCTGCTGGATACTATCTACCGACCACATCTCTTATATTATCATTTGATATTGTAACTAGTATGATATATCTATTGTATATTTATCATATGCTTTTTCATATATCATAAGTTCAAATTCTTGTGTATCATTATAATGTATGAGTTTAGGTTCAATCTAAAGTTTATTTATTTCGTCAACAATTAATACTTGAGCGTTAAGTTGAAATGAAGTCAACTGTAAATTAATGTACTCCCATTAATGTACTCCTTCCGTTTCATTGTATAAGATGTTTCAGTTAAAAACACGTTAATTAAAAAACTTGTTTTTTTAATTAAAATATCTGTACATTAAAATCATTTCAACCAATCAATAAAAATCTACTATTTTATTATTGATTATAGAGTATTTAATAGCTTTGAAATTTATCTAGAAATGTAAAAACATCTTATATTTTGAAACAAAGAAAAATTTATAAAACATCTTATATTAGTATTAAAATTGTATGTGTGCTTTTTTTTTTTTTGTTAAAGAATGTGTGTTGACAGATTCAATGCACATCTTTTAGATTTGACATTTTTCGAATAATTTAATGGCTTTGTTTTGATAACGCTGTTGCTACATATTAATGTCGTTTTTTCTTGTTTAAAAGTTAAGAACTAACAAA
>OVBE01007253.1:0-16439 GCA_900406425.1 Iberis pinnata
AAAGTTGTATATTCTTATTTAATATGCATATAATACTAATTGGTAGTGTTGAAAGTTATTATATAGAATATTGCATCTAACTATTAAATTTTCTTAAATATTATATACAGTGGATATATTAAATTATCATATATTATAAATTTTTCTATATTACATTATTTTCACATAATTTTTAAGATAGAAAAATAAATTAATTGTAATATTAAAAATATTAATATAAAATTAGTATAATAACTCTTCATTATGATTAAAAAGTTATATAAGTTTTATTTCATAAGTTTTTCNATTTAAATATATATATAATATGGATCTAAAGTTAGTATAATATCTTTTATTATGATATTTAAATACTTATTTTATAAATATTAAGATATAATAAAACTAAAAATAATTTTAAGTAGTAATTTAAAATCAAGAATGAATATAAATCTGTTTTTGAGGTTATCAAATTGATAAATTAATTTTATAATTTGATTTTAATAATTTGATAATATTTTAAAGCTGATTGTTCTGGAAAAATTCTTTCTAAAATCATAGAGGTGATGAACACTTATAAGCATAAACATATATTAAATGCTTACCTAAATAGTTTTTAATTAAAATTATTGGATGGACATGGAGCATAATACTCTCCTCTATTCTATACAAATCAAAGAACTAAAGCTTTTGAAGTTGTTACAACCGCTAATTCCAAATTGAGTTAAAAAAAATTCGTAATGCAGAGAAACGAATTAAGAACAGAGATAAAACGTAAGATCGGAGTCGGAAAAAATCTATTTCCTTAATTCAATAAATCGCCCGTAGTGTGATGGTTGTAAACGATTTTGAATCCCAGAATAAAACTTATAACAATTCGATAAGCACACCCAAATACTGAATTCAATCGAACGTAAGTAAAGCGCACAATCTCGAGACACTTACAGTGAAAGGGATCGTTGACGTTTTCCTGAAGAATACGCCGATGAGAGCAATGAAGACCAAGTTTCAGTGTGTCATAATTTTATATTTTGTGTTAAAAGATCTCTGTAATTTTTCTCACGAACAGAGAGGAAAAGATGAGGAGATGCGGTTTTTAAAAACCGCAACGAATCAACAATCACATTTATTCAACTCGTACCGGTTCGATTAGTGAGAAAATAACCGGTTCGAGTGTTAAGAGAATTGGGCCGGTTGAGTTAAAGAAAATTGGGCCGAGACTTGGCCGCAAATGGGCTGAAAATTTTTCATAAAAATTTGGCACAAAAAGAACTTATTTAATGGACCTTCCGCCTAATCGACTCGAGACCCACGACCCATGTCCGTGCCATACCGTGACGTGCTATGCCGTGTCGTGCCGAGCCAAGCGAGCGGCAACGACGGCGACGCGCACGCGTGTGGTTAGCCTCTCTCTCTCTTCCACCATGTATAATCTCTCTTGCTACTCACTTGTGAGTATGACATGAGATACTATATATATATACCACTAGAAACTTAAACTTCTAAGAAATGTGGGATACATGATTTTGTTGATTTTTTCATGTTTCAACCATCATATTTTGACCTCATATTTATCATTCAGTATGACTTCCATTTTACCAAATAAGTAGTCAATCTTGTAGTCATAGTTACAAGCTTTCCAAAGAACTCATAATCTGTTATTCCGGGCAACCACCTTGCTGAAATATTCACCGGAAAAGTGATGTACAATCGCTTGTTAAAATTAAAGTTTCAACAATACCCACATGAATAGAACTAACCTCTAAACATATGATGACTAGATAAAATCTAAAGACTTGACTGCTAGACCAACTTAAATGACTAAACAGACCGACAGACTTTTGAGATTGTAATGAAAATTAACTACTTCAGAGATGGTAGCAATTTTTCAGCTTTGTACCGCTCGTAGTTGATAACTATCGAGGTCACTTGGCCAGTAGGTGAACATGATGTCTTGAACCTCCCAGAGTTCGATGTAAACTTAGATAATAGCTACAACACAGCTTCATTTTCTCGCTAAACTTAGTTCTCTATTATGTACATTGTGGCCTTGAACTTGCCTCGTTATCGTGAGTGAACTTAGAGAATATAGCATTTCCTTCATTCTCCTAGAAACGGCCGCATTTCACACTAACTAGGTGATTTACCAATAGCTTATTTCATAAGTATCATGTCTTACTTCAATATTTTAAGCTATGAAATCATTAAAACGCAAATGCCTATCCTTATAAAATGATAGGTCGATCACTGTTTAATCATCCGAGGAAATGGGTAGAGATACAATTCTCACAGTGTTTCGATTTGGTTTGAATTAGTCGTCCCTTTGAACATATTTCTTGGGATCTCCAGTCAACTAGGTGGAGTTACCTCCAAACCGCAAATTTTTTATAAGATTTTAAACTCATTCCTTTTGGCGATTTTACTACTTGATCTTGTACCAAACCTTTAGTGAATGGATCAGCTAGGTTGTCGGCAAATTTGATATAATCGATTATGAGTACTCCTATTGAGATAAAGTTTATAATGGTTTTATGTCATCGTCTAATGTGACGAGACTTGCGATTATACATTGTGTTCAGTGCTCGGGAGATAGCTGATTGACTATAATAGTGTACACATATTTCCTGTACTGGTTTCTCCCATATTGGAATAACTGCCAAGAAGTTTTGTAGCCACTGTGCTTCCTGAGCTGCTCTATCAAGAACAAAGAATTCAGATTCCATTGTGGAGGTGGCTATTCCTAAAATAGCCAAAACCAAACAAAAACTTAATTATGTTAAAAGAAAAACTAAACATGAATTTAAAGGAAAAAAATTATGTACAAGGATAGACGTGGGATTTCCTCCCAAGTGAGCTTGTTTAAAGTCTCTAAGCTTGACTTCCTATTTTAATTTTATTGACCCTGAGATGATTCTCCAAGGGGAACTGAGGTCCTATCACCAGGTTTTCTTCCTGGACTTATCCAACCTCCATTTTTTGGGTTGGCTTGGTAGTTCACTTTTGACTCCTTATCAGGTTCCACAACAAGTGTGATTGTTCCATATGGTTGAAAGTCATATTTGGATCATTCCTATGCTCAACCTGATGTTGCCCTTCTTCACATTGATCACAGCTCCAACCGTAGCTAAAAACGGCATTGCCAAGATTAATGGATCTTTTGGTTCCTTATCCATATCCAAAACCACAAAGTATGTGGGTATTTCTATACTTCCAATCTTGATAGGCAAGTTCTCCAAAAGTCCATGAGGGTTCCTAATGGATTTGTAAGCCAAAATCAGAGATATGTTGGAGGCTTTATACTCATTGAACCTCAATTTCTTGGCAACAGAGAGAGGCATCAGGTTAATGAACGCTCCTAAATTGCATAAGCATTTTTTGAAGTTCATTGGACCTAATGAGCATGGTAGAGTGAATGAGTCAGAATCTTCTTGCTTCTCTGTTATTATGGTATTGCATTCATCATCTGGTACCATCATTTCTTGAGTTTCACGCTCATTCATGGATTTCTCTTAGATTTTTGGGTATTTCGCCATTATCTCCTTCTTGAACCGTGATGGGAACGACAACCTTGGGATATAATGTGGTGGGATGCAGGGTGTTTCCTTCTCCTTTGAACCAGATAACTTTTCACCAACAACATGCTTGACTCTAGCAGCTAACTCTGGTTTCGTCCATGTCAAGGAATCAGTTTTTGCAGAATCTGCATTTCCAGTTCGATTTAAGCCCAAATCCCCCCCCCCCAAAAAAAAAAAATTNTGAACTACACTGTCCTCAATGATGTAAGTAGGAAAATTGTAAGAAGAAAGGTCATAGGTACTCCCCAAGAAGATGGCATTGACATGTGCATACTCCTTTGGGTTATGTTTGTGGTGGGAGGAGAAATAGAAGTGGAAGCAGACTTGCTTTCCAAAGAAGTAACCCTGGAGTTTAGAACTTCAATCTTTGCAGTTAGGGTATTGAAAGAGGAGTCCATCTTGTGGTGGATTTCACCTAGTTTCTTAGTTGTCTCCATTGCACCATTCGTCTGACCCTGAAGAAGTTGTTGTAACATTGCTTCAATGTTTGAAGGTAGAGGTTGTTGAGGTGAAAAACCAGTAGCAGCACCAACTTTTTGTTGCTCAAAACCACCTTGTGGTTGTTTCTTGGGAACAAAACCACGATTCAGAGCGTAACTGATGAATGGCTGGATATTTTTCTACTGCTGTGGGGGATAAACTTGATCCTGAGGGTTGGCTACATTGTTACTACGGTAGGAGAGACCAGGGTTATTCGAGTAGTTTATGAAACCCTTGTTAAATCCTCCATGAATATGAATATAACTAACCTCCTCATGTTGGCCAGTCTCTCCAGCTTGGAGTTGAACCTGCTCTTCTTCACTGATGAAGTGAACATGTTGTTGCTGTCCAATAAGGAGCTTATCCAGTTTTTCATTTAGAGCCTTTATGTCTCTCAGATTTTTGTCATTAGAATCATTGCTACCCCCTTGAAGTCTTATCATAGTCTTCAGAGTATACCTCATCGGACTGTGCCAGATTTTCAACAAATTCCCATCCTTCTTTGGCGTTCTTGTTTAAAAAATTTCCATTGCTAGTTGTGTGAAAGAGCATCCTGATCTTGGGCAGTGTTCCTCTGTAGAGAGTACTAAGGAGTGATTCTTTGCTGATACCATGATGGGGACATTGCAGGGTGTACCCCTTGAACTTCTCCCATGCTTCGCAGAATGTTTCAGCATTTCGTTGCGAAAAACCAGAAATATCATTCCTCATCCTTGTTGTCCGTGATGTAGAGAAAAATTTGGCAAGAAAAGCCTTCTTGCAGTCATTCCAGGATGTGATGGAATTCTAATGTAGATCCTTCTCCCAGTGGTGTTATTTTTCACCCAAGGATAATGGGAAAAAGCGGAATTTGAAAGCGTCCTCACTCACTCCATTTATCTTGGAAAGACTGCAAAGTCTGTCAAACTCGTCAAGATGATCCAAAGGGCCCTCCATTGCTAGCCCATGAAACTTGTTCGCCTAAACCATCGCTATCAAGTTGTGCTTAATTTCAAAATTGTTGTTGTTCACAGTTGGTGGAGCAATCTCATGGCGTTGAATATGGATGTTTGGTGCATCCCCAGCACCAATAGGTCGCCCACCAGGAGGGACATTGTTTTTAATATTCTCCATTTGCAAATCCAACCTTCTCAGATGATCCAAACTTTCTTGTTCCCTTCTAGCTCGAGAGTGTTCCCTTTCAAGAGCACAAATGTCTTCAACGAGTGGAAGTAAGTCAGTTGGTCATCTGCTTCCCAGGTTCATACACTGGAGCTAGTGCTGTAAGTTCCTGAAAACAAGGAAAACAAAGTGACAATGTAGAAAATGAACTTGATCTCAATAGATCCAAAATCCAGAATGCAACAAACAAACACCCAATCGGCAACGACGCCAAATTGATAATAGGATTTTTACGTCTTAAACTACTTCAATTCCCTACTACACTATCATTGTCATTGTAGCATATAGGGTGTCAATCCAAATGGGTGATGTTATTAACCACTCTAGATATGATCAGAACTATTAATTCAAGCCAAACAAGAAAAAAGATTTTACTAACAATTCCTAAAAGAAAGGAACAAACTGGAAATATAACATAATATAAGAACTAGCATGTGTCAATAAAAACTATAGAGTAAATAACAAGTAAACTAAAAGTAGCAAAGAAAATGGTGATAAAATGCAAGCAAGGGAAAACAATTCATAAGGATGGGGGTAATTGATCAGTGATCCTCCTTGATTCTCCCTAGATGCCTAACATACCTCAAACAAGAGCTAATTCCTAGAAAACAGATTCAGAAACAACCTAGCATGCATGAAGCAAATAATCTGTTAAAGTCAATAAACACCCTAGAAAAAAAATCTTTTAGGCTAAGAATGTAAATCTCTGAAATCACCATGTTCAAACATTTCATCTGACACCTTTTGGGTGCAAAAATACCTAAGATCAAATTTCAGTTGATCAGAGAGAAATAAGCATTAAGAACGGTGAAACAAAAGAAATTTATGAACAATCAAGCTTAAAAAACTAGGAGAATCAAGGGTTCAGCACCAATCTACCCCATCCTTGGAATCCTGGAAAACTACTCACTACTCATGGTAACTACGAAATCAGAAAACGAAACTACCAAACAAATCATCATGATCAAAAGTCAAACTCTTATGAACAGTAAGAACAACAAAATCAGAAAACCAGAAGATGATGATCAAAAGCAGAAAAATCAGAGAAGCAGGAGATGATGATCAAAAACAGCAAGAACATGAACCCAGAAAAACAATGGTGATCATATATAGCAGTAACATAAACTCTGAAAATGATGATCAAGTGAAACATGAGCAAAACCCATAAATGATGATCAACTTAGAAAACGAGTCTAAAAACATAAAATGGAAGATCAATATGCACCAAATAACCATAAACCTTAAACTAAGCATAAATAAGAAGAAATCATACGAAAAACATGAATTTCATAAGGATTATGGGTTTGATCATCCAAAAACATTCAAAGAGAAACACATAGAGAAAAACCTAAGAGTCTAATCTCATAATTAGTTAGTTGCGCTAGGATTAGTTTTCAGAGGTTCGGGGACCGAAGGCCCCCGATGTACGGTACGATATATTTTAGGGAAAATAAATTATTCTAGGTTTTCCTAATGGGATTGGATTTTGAGGTTTATATAAGTGACTTTAGTTTATTGTAAATTTTAACACAATGATCAATAAAGAAACCCTATAGTACAGAGTATGTGTCTCAATCGTTTATCTATCTTTCTTATCTGACCTAAATCGCATAAACATTCACAATACCAACCCACTGAGAAGATCAAAGACAATCAATCTTCCTCGTGTGAAGAGATCCAGATCTTCAGTGATTTTGAAAGAGTGTAGAAGCGTTGCTTTCACTATCAAAGTCCAAGTGCTCACTCCTTCACAAGACTTCATAACACACACAAGAACCACATAAAAAAGTCTAATTTAAAAAATGATTACCTAAAGAGAAATGACTCTCTATTTGGAGTCCTCGAGGAAAGTCGATATTGTATTGATCAATGTTGAAAAAATCGCTAGGCGGTATCTAGGCTTTTGGTAAGGGTCGAGCGCCTAAAAGGATAAATCGGGGCGTCGTGGCCTAGGCGTTAATAAGTTGTTTTATCAACATTCTTATAATTTTAAATTTCAATTCAATTTTTTATATAAAAAATACAAAATAATATGTCTTATTCCAAATCTATATAAGATTCAACGTTAAAAAGTTAAAATCTATATATTATGGGTACTTACGAAGAGAAAACATATTCATATATAGCTATATATGAACATGTGATTAAAAGCAAGTTCTTGCATGATAAACTGAATAGGGATTGAAAAATATAAACGGTATTCTTCAATAACAATTAAAAGTAAAAGCAAAAGCTTTCCAATTATACTTTATACATGAAATCAAGTTATCTCATAAGAAAAATCTTTGAATATATACGAACGTGATGATCAAGACGAATGCAGGATGACTCATGATGGTGATGAAGAAAGTACGCACGTTTTGGATGAAGAAAAAGAATTGAACTCCACAAAAGATCAAATTGAAAATTAAAACTCTTATTTAGTACTTAAGAAGTCAAAACTAGTATTCCTATTTTTTAATTTCTTTTTATTTAGGCACTAAACAAAAATTAATTAATTAAATGGCTAGGCGGTTAACCAGACCGACTAAACCGATTTTAATCGTATGGACCATCTTACGGGTTTGAATCATTGATTATACTAAAATCGTAGCGCCTGAAAGTGAACATGCGCTTAGTCGGGTGCCTAGCCGCCGACTAGACCGATTTTTGGTACACAATACTGTTGATCCATTAACAACCAAAAAGAAATTGATACAGAGGTAATGGAAAATTTGAGGCAATATCACTTAGCATCAGAATTTGTGGATCGTAGGAAGATAGAATCAGAATCTCATTAGAAAATCTAGAACATGACCCTTAAGGACAAAAATCTATCCTTCATTTTGAATCTCCTACTGTGATCTCATACAATGTGGACAAAGGCAAAAGCCATTTCTTTGATTATCAGAATTAGCATGAGTCCAAATCAGCAGATTTAAACGTAAGCTCCCACCCAAAAGCTACTTAGTTCTGTAATTGTACCAGCATATAGAAGTCCTTCCACTGCCTCATGGCCTATACACAATTAAACCTATGGTTGTGTCTCACCTAGTGAACACACGTACCACCAGTGTTATGGATCAATGGTAAAAGGCCAAGCTCCTAGTAAGCAAAGCTCATCTAGATCTAGGGCTGGTATAGAGCTTAAGCAAGTGAAGCCACCAATTAAGCATCAACATCTAGAGTACATTTTCAATGAAATAAAGAGGCATTATTCTTGTAATAAATGGGCATTTTTCTTAAAATAAAAAGACATTTATGTTGTAGTAGATGAGATTTTGTTGAAATTAAGACAAATTTATATCATAAGTATCATAAGTTATAGATTTTTTATAGAAATAATATTCATTAGAGGTTCTAAGATGGTTAACTATTTTTTGAATCATTAGTTAACTATTTTTTTGTTTTTATCACTTTAATATTCGAATCATAACTAACCGTCAAGTTAATTTATTTTTTTCTTAAATTGACATATAACATTTTTCCTATAGATTCTTTTCTTAATAGAAACTGTGAATAACAATAACATTTTGGTTTCTTAAAGATTTTGTTAAACTATGATTCTGTTTTCACGGTTAATCCTATAGGTAATGGAGGGGGGTCTAGCCTTTTTTTTAAGAAGTGGAGTGGATGTTAAGATCTTTTTCTTATATGATCTGTAGTAAAACAAAATTTAGAACCCCAAATAAAACATTGATAAAACGATCTTATCAAAATGTATTTAAACCAATTATATAATGTAATCAAACTTATAGATAATTCTTAAATCAGTTCCAAGTCAGTTCCATTGTTTTGCAACTAATTTGCCATTATTTTGCGACTATGTTGCAATTAATTTGCAAATGTAAGTGTAGTTGAAAATATTAAGGTTTTAATTTTTGAACTCGGGTTCTCTTCTCCTTCATCCGATGTTCTCCTTCTTCTCCAAAATACCATGACTCGATTTCACTGTGAAGTTCTGTCATCCACTGGACGAAGCTCCTATGGTTGTAGTTGACATTGTATGTTTATTCTGCCGGTTGTTCATCACCTCTTCCGAGCTCCTCCTCGCAAACCAACATACCTGGGAGCAAATACTCCAATTCGAAAGCCTCTACCACTGCCTCCTGAGCTGCGCCTCATCGTCCTCCTCCTCAGGCCGCTGCTCCGGTCATGCAAGAACCTGACACTCCTCAAAAAATGCAAGAAATCCCGCTCAACAAAATGTGTTTTTTCTTGAGAAATTGCTACAAATACCTGGTTGGGAAACCTTTTTGATGGTCTCAAACCTATAACAAATAGAAAATATCATTTGGTAAGGATTTTTGGTTAGATAGGATTGAAAATTAAACTAGATTCAATGTGATTCTTGGTTAAGATTGAATTAGTAATTGATTTGTGACTAGATTCAATACATATGATTATGTTATGTATTGAATTAGTAATTGATTTAGATTGATTGATTTTTTTCTTGGTTATAATTGAATTAGTAATTTGATTAAGCTTGTTAGTGTTAGAAAGATTGTAATTTGCATAAAAAGATGGATTGGTAATGCCTCTTTTTTGTAGGTTTGATCTAGATAATGGGGTTTAGTCCGAAAGATTTCAAACCTTTTAAAGAATAAATTTGAGGGGCCCTTTTATAGTTGAAGATTCTTGAAACAATTGATTCAAGATCAATATTTAATTTCTTTATGGTAAACTTTATTAGAAATTACATTAAAGTCATTTTTATTAATGTTGTTTGTTTTGGCTTGATCTTAATTATTAGTTTTTTGTATCATAGCAAATTTATACATGGTAACCGGTTGTGATCCTTTATTGCGGGAAGACTTTGAGAAAGTATGTGTTCAAAGTCTTAAAGGAATGGTGAGTCAAGTTACAACGTCGAGAGAAAGAACGAGGTGGATTGGAAAAGATCTTCAGAAGAAAATTTGTGCATACTAGAAAACAGAAGGTGCAGTAGAAAGGAGTAACATTGCCTCCAACTCTTGATTATTAAATCGTGGCGGGCCAAAAATCTTATCTCTAAATTCAACAAGAGATGGTAACATTAAATTTTTCTTTTAACTTAAATATTTTCAATTTATATTATTTGATGACCAACATGGTTTACAATAAATTTTAGGAACGTGAATTATAAATACCTGTGGGGCTCGATGAAGTCTTTAAAAGGACTCACACCAGACCTGATGACACATTTATTGACGAGAAGGAAAAGTAAATATGTGAAGCTTATGAGAATAACTTGGATATCGTTTTAGTGCAGTGTGAAAGAGGAGGATTATGAAATTTGAGATGGTGGTACTTCACGAAGTCTGCCCCTATAAAGGAATAAATGAATGAGTTGTTCATCAAAGTAGTAATTGTTTTTTTTTTTTTTTCTGTTGGTACTTTTTGACATGAAATTGAAATTGAGTTGGCCTTTTATTACTTTGTTATTGCAGTTTACAAATTCCGATAAAAGATAAAACTTGTATGGAGTAGCTAGTTTATGAAGGAGTTACAGAAAAAAGGGTGGCGCGAGTTCGAGTTCAAAAGCATATGTTTTGTTGAAGAAACAATTTTGGCCGCTCAAAAAACGATTGAAGAGCAAACTACTAAAAATGCTCGACGGGAGTCGTAGTTCAAAGTCGAGATGGATTGTTATGATGATGAAAATAGAGACAAGATTTCAAGTTTACTAACGATGGTTGATTACTTGAGGAACCAAGATCCATAACTTGTAGCTTATATGTCTGAAAATGCGCGTCATCCAGCTTCGATTCCGGATCCCGAAGATGAGTAGATATCTCGTTTATGGAATTTTTTTAATTACGTGTTTTGTGTGTTTTTAAGAATTTTGAAAATCTAAAACATTTATTGTATTAAACTACTATTTTTTGTTATATTTTTGGATTTAAAAGTTTTAATAATTTATTAATTAATGACATATTTTATATTTAATTTACAAAATAATATCACATATTTTGTGCATATTTGAGACTATATTATGACTGATAATGAAATTATTAATCAATCAAAAATATTTGTGGTTTATTTGCGACTAATTGAGTCACAACACAAGTCATATCAAATTAGTAGCAAATTTGCGACTATATATAGTCTCAAATAAATTGCCAATTGTGACTAATTTGAAACTACTGGAGCAACAATATATACAGTCTCAAAGTAGTTATAGTTTATGAGTGATTATTTTGCGACTACAGTATGTAGTCGCATATCATTCCTAAATATCATTCTTGCGACCACTTTAATGTTAGTTCCTCGGTTACAAAATAGATGTTTTCTTGTATTATCTTGCACTATCGGAACCGACTTTGCTACGAGGGTTTAATTATTTTGTAACAGTGCTTCATGAAATTATTTTGTTGTATTTTTAAGATATGATTATAGTTTAGGTTTGCTACTCACATCCAATGGCCATTCTTTCTGGCGATTATGAGAGTTATGAAGTTGCCGACTTTATTCATTTCACAGACCGAATTATGTATTTCCACAGTGTCCTTTTGAGTGATGATTAATGGGGGAATCAAAAAAGGATTCTTCACTAGTGTCAAGTATTTAAGGTAGGGTTGTGCTTGTGCATTGTCCATCTGTTTAAACACGAAATCAAGAAATGAAATATTTGCCAATCATCCCAAATACATAGATTTAATCATCACTCATCTTAGCTTCGCATATGATATTAACAGATGCAGGGCCGGTCATGAGATTTTAAAATTTTCTAAAAACCGCAATTTACAATGAGAAAATAGGTCAAAAACGGATAATTTTTTTAAAATTGTCCGTTTTCTTAACTAAAATTTTTAAATTGAAAAAAGGCCACAAGTACATGCTTGTTTTGCTTGGACTCGAACCGGTTCTGAACATATGATAGTTCTCATACATGACATAATCTACGTTGTTTTAAGTTCTGTTTTTGTACAAGTCTTTGCAAGAAAAAAATAGGTTCATTAGGCTTCTTTCTCCTTTCATTGTAAATAACTCTACATTCTTGAGCAATTAATTTAACAGCATTACAACTAAAAAATTAGAATTAATGTGAAAAGAAATTGTGAATCTCAAATCTTTTCTCATATATCCACAAATTCTGAATTAATAATTCCGTTTATAATGAATGATTATAGAATTAAGAAATGTATGGGTGGAAAAGTCATCTATCTACCTGCTTTTACATCAAAGAGGCCTTTTTTCTCAAATTTCTCTCACCACCGATGATGTTGGGACGAAGACAAGAGTCAAACTGTGGAGATATGTGAAGTCGACAATCGGAGCATCCACGGCCGTTTATCTTTCTTTTTTACCAAACCCTAATTTCAACTTCATCCTTCTCTCTCTCTCTCTCCCCCCTTCTTTTTTCATATCGAAAAATGGATCTCTCCGATGTTCGGATCAATGATGCCTCCGCTAGAGGAACGGCCACTAGAGGTGGCTCTCGGCAGCTAGTTGATGCGTCTCTCTCAATCGTCCCCAGATCTACGTCTTTAGACGATGCCGCAATAGCCACTACATCACCTGCGGCGGCAGCGACTTCTTCTGGGACTTTGACGAAACGGTCGACGAAAGATCGTCATACGAAAGTCGATGGAAGAGGGCGGCGGATTAGGATGCCTGCTCTTTGCGCCGCTAGGGTTTTCCAGTTGACGAGGGAACTCGGTCATAAATCCGACGGAGAAACCATCGAGTGGCTTCTCCAGCAAGCGGAGCCAGCGATTGTTGCTGCCACCGGAACGGGAACTATTCCGGCGAACTTTTCCTCTTTAAGTGTTTCTCTACGAAGCAGTGGATCGACTCTTTCTGCTCCGCCGTCCAAGTCCGTGCCTTTATACGGCGCTCTTGGACTTACTCAGCATCATCAATACGGCGAACAAGGAGGCGCTTTTGGGGCTCAGGCGATGCCACTTTTAGGGTTTCATCACCATCTCCAACAACAGCAACATCAACATCAACATCAATCTCCGGCGGAAACAATTCCAGGAACTGACGGTGAGAATCTCTCGAGAAAACGGTACAGATCGGTTGATTTATCAAAGGAAAATGATGATCGGAAACAGAACGAGAACAAATCCTTAAAGGCAAACGAGACGCCGGCCGGAGGAGCAGCACCGACGTGGGCTGTTGATCCGACGAGCAGGTCTACTGTAAACACTTTTTGGATGCTTCCGGTACCAACCACCACAAGTAATCAAATTGAGAGCAGCAGTAACAACACCGTGAGTCACCAAGCCCATATGTGGCCATTCGTGAACTCAGCCGGAGCTGCAGCCGGAGGTGGAACTCAATTTATGGCGGGAACGAGGTTTAGTTTTCCGATGGAACAGTACAGAGGGAGTTCACTTCAACTAGGTTCCTACGCAGCTCAGCCGCAAGGTCCTAATCAGAATCTAGGGCTAAGTATGCCAGACTCCAATCTTGGGATGCTAGCCGCTTTGAACGCTGCTTATTCAAGCGACACAAACGCAAACGTAGAACAAAAGAACACTACGGTGAATCATCAAGAGAAGCAACCACAACAAAGTGATCCGGAAGATGATAGTAGAGATGAAAAGTCAACTAGTTCTTAGTGTATGAAGGATCAAATGTGGTAAGAAATGATTAATTTTCAAATGTTTGTAGCGATTGATTGCTTATTTGTGAGAGTTTGTGTTAAAAAGGTATTTGTTTAGGTTGAGTTAAATTGGACTCTTGGGGAGATGGAATGTTTCATTGTATAGGAAGAATGATAGGTTGTTTCTGTTTTTCAAATTTTCGTTGTTGAGTTTATTGTATTTGTAGAATTTATTTTGCATTTTTTATTAAAAAATTCTTATTGCAATTATTTAACTGCAATTTTCACTTAATATGAAAGTAAATATACAAGTTTGAAGGAAGTTTTGACATTTCGATTCTCAATTCTTGAATTTAGAAAATTTTTATTTTATTAAATGAGATATACAATAGTTTAACTAATTCAAATTTTAAGGAATTGAAGATTAGGCATTCTTTTAAAAATTCTATTGCTGATAGATAACTCATCGATATCAGATTTATCAAATGATATGCCAGACACTACTCTAGTACCCTTAAACAAATATTAGATTGTTAGCCATGGTATGTAAGATTTGCTCATATTTGCCAAATAAAGACTTACTTGGGCGTGCTCAAGAACATCGCATTTCTCCTGAGCATCTATTAAGATTCAGCGTTTCCAAGGTTCTTTTTTTCGAATGGTTTTTGTAGCCACTTGTTGAAGTAACTTGTGCACCACTATTTCTCCTATGGTTGATATATATATATATATAAGATATTCAAGTTACAGTCAGCGAACATGGACAATATTAAATTTTTTAGTAAACTCTCATAAAGAAAAATAGAGATTGCTCATTTTCATGTAAACTCTCATAAACGAATCTTGGTACTTCCTCGGTATCTTGATGATTAAGAAGAGTTTCTAGCCTTCGTATTACTTCTTCCTTTCTTCCCTCGTAAAGATGAACCCACCACACGAAGACCCAAAGGAAGGTTACAATAAAACTCAGCTACTCTTTTAGGAAGCATTATAAAACCGATAGATCTCACTAAAAGCATATCTAGATAAGATTTCAAGAACTTCGTCATGAGATGGGAAAATCCACATTGTAGGTATTGTAAATACCATGCTGCTGCAAAAGCTCTTGGTTTTCTGTGGTCACTTCACTACTACAACTCTACTTCCAGGACCAAACCAAGAAATATCCCCAGCCAAAGCTTCTAATTGTTTTATATTGTTCACATCATCAAGAACGATGAGCACTCTCTGGTAAAACCTAAATGACATATCCTAATACCAGATTGGTTCAATATCTTTGAAAGCAATTCTTCTTGTAAATGCAACTTCATACCATGATCATCCAGACCAATTGGATACCGTCCTCTAAGGTTGTCCAGAAAACAAGTAAGGTGAAACATAGTAGAGAGTCGACTATCCCATAAATGGATGACGATTTACTCGACGACTGTGAAACTTAAAAAAATTTCACTAAAAGATAAAAATATTATGAGTGCGATCTATTGTAGCAAATTCGACAAAATCATTGTACAAAAATGAATCTTTTGAATACCGATATTTGTAAAAAAAATGACAAAGAAAGAAAAAAATAAAAAAAGCAAATTATAAAAGAGCATAATAAAAGAAAATGAAAATATAAAAATAAAAGCAAAATAAAAAGAAAAAGAAAAATAAAATAAAATAAAATTTGCTCATAAAACACCATTGACAAGACATCAACATTGGAGACAAACATGAATAATGGAGACATCACCATTATTATGGGGGACAAACTTTATTAGTGGAGTTATCCAAAAATCTCACTAAATTTACAAGTTGTTAAACTCCTATAAATAAGAGTATAGGGTTGTATGTAATTCTCAAGTTCTCACACTCTCATTCTCTCATTTCTACACTTCTCTCATCCTTCTCATCTTCCATTGTCCTCTCTTCCATCATCTCCCTCTCTCTTGGGAACTCTTTAAGTAAGTAGTTATTTTAAGTTTGTTTTAAATTTGTTTTAAGTTTGTTTTTAAGTTTACTTATTTTAAGTGTTTATTATGGCTGGTTTAACCGCCCTTTAAATTTTCGAGTAATAAATAGTTTCTCATATACATAGTTTGTCTTGTTTATTTTATGTTTAGAAAGTTTACTGGTTTAAATACTTTTAATCATGTTAAAGTACTTTTAAATATATTTTTATCATGTTTAAATATCTACTTCTGTTCCTCTCATGGTATCAGAGCAAATGATTTCAAAGTGTAAAAAATATTAAATCTTGCTTTCAAAACCTACTAAGGATTACTAAGGATTGAATGTAAAAGTGTAAAAATTTTTTTAAAAAGATGTCAAAAATCTTGCTTTAAAGAGAATTTTTTTGCGATGGCAAGCTATAATTAAGTATTTTTTATTTTGATATTGAACATATAAAAGGAGATTCGAATTCTATTTCAGATTTCTTGACTCGAGAATTTTTTTCAAAACATGTATAATGCCCCCGAAGAAGATAATTGATAAAAGAAAAGACATTTCCCTTCACCAGAACAATCTTCACTAGAACAATACCATAACAATCTTCACCACCAAACACTTCCCCAAACACAAAAATAGACATATGGATCACAATTACAAAAATGAATGCAAAGATTGAAGGAAAACCAAAAGCTTCAAAAACATGTCCAATCTACATAACAAATCATGGATCAAATTCTCCAGTTACAAAAATCCCTCAAGCAAAGTTTTTCAAATAAAGAAAAAAGTGATTTTCCAAAAAGTCC
>OVBE01007254.1:0-18705 GCA_900406425.1 Iberis pinnata
TGGTTGTTCTGTTCCGATCTGGTTCACCAGACCATCTCAAGTTTGAGTAATAGAATGACCATTTTGAGGAAAAAAAATGGTAGACACATTTTCACGCTGCACAATTATCTTCAGTTATGTGAATTTGAAGCGACAATTACCTCTCGATTTATTTCTCTGTTTCTCGATTTATCGGCAAACACCAAAGTGGTAATTTCACTTCTATGTTCTGTTATATATTTGTTTCAATTTGATCTAATTGTTTCTTATTGTTATTCCGCAGCCACGTCAATGGGATACATGAGAGAATCGATACGTTTCACCGACTCATCTGGATCACAGTGTTCCATCATTGTGAAGATGGAGTCTGCTGAGTACAACTTGAAGGATCTTTTGAAGTCATGCAGATTTTTGTATCAACAATAAAGCAGAAAACATTCATCCTTGAAGTGAAGGTATCTGATAAAGTTCTTGTTCATCTAGCTTGTTTTTATTTGATATGATGTAAACTAAAGTTAATTTGTAAGTGTTCTAAACAACTTTTTTTCTAAGCCATCAGACATCTCACTTTCCATGTAGTAACGAGCTCTAAATGTTGTCAAATGTGCATAGTATGATGGTGGTACTATTGATACAAGTTGATGTAGTACACAAGAGTTGTGTTAATAGTGCCAATTGCATACTATATATGCACATCTTGGCAGCATGTAGAGCACGTTACTACTTTGGAAGTGAGATTTCTGGTTTAGAACAAAAGTTGTTAAGAACACTTACAAGTAATCATGCAATTAAAGTACTTGATGTAATTTAGTTATTTACATAAGGAAAAACTTTTATCTTCATATTTACTTGTTATTGTAGTCATGTATTGTAAAATTAACTCAGCCCTTATCAAACAGAACCCGGTCATATATAAACAAAACTAATCCGTCATCAAATAGAACTCAGCCGTCTGAGAATAGGACTAAGTCATAGACATAACTCAGCCACTAAATAATAACTATTAGTCGTAAAAGTAAAGACGAAAACACACAGCTTTCAGTAAGCAATAATCAGCTTGATGTAACTCATCTGTTTCGTATATTTTTGAATTTTATAATTCAGGCACTCAATAAAAATAACTTAGCCATTTCATTTATTATAAAACAATAATAATAACCCATCAAAATGTTAAAGAATAGGAGTACAATAAGAACAGAGTATTGTTGATAGTTTTGCTAATTATGGTTTTGTTCCACATCTGCAATATATTGGGAACAAAAGTTTGCAATATAAATTAAATAACCAACCATAAACTAAAATAAGTCTTCATTTTTATAAACATCAGCAATACAATCACAAAGTCTGCATTTAAACAAAAAAAGTCGAGGATTAAAAAAAAAAAAAAATCAGCAATACAAATTCAGGTGACACAACGACCGCCATTGATCATCTCTTTGAACACGCAAATTTCGTCTCCATCCTCCATCATCAACTTTATAATAAAACAACACATAATTAAACCTTTATTTCTCAATTAATAAGCTAAAATCCATAAATACTTTAAAAAGTTTCAGGAAAGAAAGGAAACTGAATAATGAGTTTGATTCGGTGCTATATGGTTGCCATCATACAGAAAAAGAACAGAGTAATAATATAGGTTTTTCTTCTCGCAATACAGAACCATCAGTTTCTTCAGTTGTATATGAACACGGAAACTATATATATCTTGGATTCCCTGATTCACATTTTTGAAATATTATTGTGTAATAATTAATATGAAATAAAAGAAAGAATGAGGAATTTCTAGAAACACCATAAAAAGAAGTTTTAAATTGCAAAACCACCACAACTCCAAAAATTATCAAATATACCACTCTCTCGAATGTTACAAAAAATCACAAACATAAAAAGTAAATTTTAAAGGTATACAATTTAAAATTTTGGGTAGCGGTTCCCTACATAGAGTTTAGGGTTTATTTTTGAAGGGGGTAGATTTTGGTTTTAACTTTCGAAGTTTTAGGGTTTAAATTTGAAATTTTAAATCTTTTTCAAGTTTTGTGGTATTTTTGGAAATAAAACATTTTTGTTGTAGTTTTTGCACAAAGAATTAGACTAAATGTTATTTTGTTTAAATAAATTTAGGTTAAAAAAAAAGACAAAGAATACCTCCTTTTCGATGAGCTTGAGTATGATTCTCTTCTCATGCTCCGATTTGGGTGTCGGTGATCTTCTTGTGATATAGGATTCTGCAGTTGTAATCGAAGAACTCATGATGTAAAATAGTTTGCAGATATATTTTAGAGAGAGAGATAGACTTTCAGTATGAAAGATACACCATGGGTAAATGATAATTTATAGTCAAAAATTCACTTATAACAAGAAATAATATATTGGTAAAACTAATTATTTTTGAGAACTACAAAAACACTTTATATTTGGGCAAACAGCCACTTTCAAAAACGTAGAGATGAAAATTTTAACCTGATTGCTTTACTCAGACATACACAAAGGAAAACCCGGCCTTTAGTTGATGAGATTGAGTATGACGATTACACAGATGCCGCTTTGTTGAAGTAGAACAACAGATTTCAACTTAAGACTATAAATCTCATTATCCTACTGCTAATTTACATCTTGTAGTAGTGATATATTGTAATAATAACTTTTCGATTATGTACTGGGAAGTTTCAAACTAATAATAATTGTTATCATTCCCTCGTAATACAAACATTGTAACATAACTCAACCATATAATATTAGTACATCGAAAACTAAGTCAAAAAGTAAAAATTACTCAGTCTTAAACATAACTCAGACGTTTATAAAAAATAACTAAGTCGTAAAGTAAAGTTGAAAAAAACCCAACTTTCTGTAAACCATCATCAGCTTGATGTAACTCAGGTATTCATAAAAAATAACACAACCGATTGATTTGACCTACATTTAAGTTGGATGGAATGCATAAGAGTGTTTCAAAAAGACGAGTGTGCCCTCATCGCAATCTACAGTTTTGGCCTGAAAATGAAAAGCAAAAAAATGTAACCAACGTACATACATGATTTGACCTGCATTTAAGGTTAATTAATGCAACAAAAAATGGATTTAATCTGTTAATTAACTTTAGCTAAATATAATGAAGAAAATAAAGATGGTGAAACCTCCATTATTGTAGACAAAGTGAAGAAATTTTCTTGGGAGTTGAGGGTAATAAGTAAGGTACATATTTAAATTATTTTATTTGTTTGATTACTCGTCCATCATTAACTATTATGGTTCGCGCCGTATATGGACAATATCTAAACTGAAAGAAGTATTTATTGGTGGCAGATTTTTACCACCTATGGAGGAGAAAATTATGATCATTGTCGGAAGTGGGATTGCTTGGAATGTGGACGGTGGAATTTCTCCATCTCCATAAATATATTTGCTAAATGTGTGGGTTTGAGTGCAGAGGACACATTTTTAAGTTTCAAGAAGAAGGTTGAGGCCGCTTTTTGTACCTAGGTCGCAGTGCATATGCTCCTAACTTTCTGGAATGACAGCTCAGAGTCAGAGATAGTGTTAATGCAAGGGAAGATGCCTCCAGTTAGTGTAGAATCTGATAAAACTTTGGACATGTTTAGACTGATGAGATAAAAAAGGGACAAAATTTATTATTGTCCATAGCAAAGGACGATTCAAAAATCGGTGGGAAAGCTGCAGAACGAACAAATACAGAAGAAGGGGGAATGGCAGAGTCTCCAACAAGAAGGTATGAGAGTACGCCTGACGAAGTCGAGTTTCTGAAACAGGTGAACGGAATTGAAGACGTCAATAGAAGGTCAACGAGTTTTGTAGATAATAGCCATGATGGACATAAAGTAAAGGGTAGAAACTGGCGGGTGAGTTGAAAATTTCTGGTGCGCAGGGGACTGACCAGGATTCTCCAATTTATGACTTCGACTATATGATGGAATTGATAAAATCGGAGTACCCCACACAATCAGATCCTTGCTCGTTTAGTTTAATATATGATGGATAACCGTCTTTATGTGGTAGACATATGGATCTCTTAAATTCATTTGATGTAGTTGGGAGGCGGGACATGAACTCGGATGTTCCAGGTCCATCTTGTACGATGGAGGATGGTTTGGAAGGAAATGATGATAGCAAAAAAGATGGGTTAGATGGACATGAGAATACATTGACTGATGGACAAGACTGGTCTGAACCTTTGGGAGGACAAATTGTGATTACCAATCATAGTACCGCCCCGTATGTTGGGGGTGTAGAATTTAATATGGATGTTAATGTTCCAGATACGAGACAATGCAGTGACTCTCATGTGGAAGACATACCTGATTTTTAAATTGAACAACATACATGCCAACTGTGTGTGGGCGTAAATTTGGGATAATGCAGTGACTCTCATGTTATGTTGTAAATTCGTTGTTCTGATTCAATAAAGCAGTATCTGAGTAATCTTCATACTCAATCTTGTTTTCCTACTGCTAATTTACTTCTTGCAGTAGTCATGTATTGTAATAATAACTTTTCGTTTATGTAAACATAACTCAGCCGTACTGAAAAAATAACTAAGTCGTAAAAGTAAACATGTAAAAAAAACTCAGTTTCATTTAAACAATAATCTTTGTTACTTAGATGTATCGTGTAATTTAAAATTTTATAACTCAAGCAATCAATAAAAATAACTTAGACGTATCGTTTATAACTGTGTAAGACAACAATAATATATCAGCCGAATGATAAACAATAACAGAGCCTTTTCATATATTAGTTGTGTCAGCATAACTTAGGGCATCTCCATAAAGGAACCTCAAATTTGAGGGTTTTCAGGTTTAGCTCCAAAAAGAAACCTTAAAATTAAATTAGCATTTTGCAAGATAGTCCTTGTAATTTTAATTATTTTAAACCAAAGTTCTAATACTTTCATAAGTAACTAAAACATACATATTATATATAAATATATATATATATATATATATATATTACAATCAATATTATTTAACATAACATTATATTATCTTATAAAATTACATAAAACATTAAACACACATAATAACTAAATTATAAAATACAATAAAAATAAAAATTATTAATCATAGCTATTTCCAAAGTGATATATGATCAACTAATGCATTCCGAAGTGATAAAGCCGATTTATTTATAATTTCCATATTACGAGCTTAAAATTGTTGAAATCAAGTAATTGTTATAACCGAGGCAAATGATGTCTTACTAATACTACGCAACTATGATGGGATAATACGTTTTAGAGCACAAACCCTATGCTTAATATGTCAGATACTATTATTTCATAATATTAGGAAGTTATGATGCGCCGATTAAATCAGTCTCTCTTTTTCTATGCCGCGGCTAATGTGATTTTACGAGGCGCGTATAATGATGCTTTAAATTAGCTGTTTAACATAACTCAGACGTATAATATTGAGAAATTTTTTTATAATGTAGCTGTTATCAAATAATAATAGAACATAGAGCATATTGCGGACAGTATACTAGAACATAAGCATCATTATACTACATCATTTGCCTCGGTTATAACAATTTCTCGATTTTATATGGCTACGTTATTGTTTAACATTTGGCTAGGTTTTTGGTTTTGTCTTATAATAAATGATACGACTAAGTTATTTTATATTGAATGCCTGAGTTATAAAATTTAAATTACATGATATCAAGTTGAAGGTTTGGTATTGCAAAATTAGGTTCACAACCTTACCACTCTGTTCGTTGGACATCATATGCAAGAACTAAATTTAGTCACTCTTTTCATCCCTGCGGGTTGTCCTCATCAATCTTATGGAAATACCTCTATTCACAAGATTCAAGATCCGCTATAAACTTTAGTGAGGGTAACACGAATGTAGACTTGGCCATACTCCAGGATACCCATTTTAGACCGATCAAGATTCGTCCTTTAGGTACAAGTATATTGCAAATTAAAATAGAGATTGTGAATTTGTGAGAAAAGTAAGATATACACAAAGAAATTAATTGAGAGAGAGAGACTACTTTAAATTACAATAAAACGTAACATGCCAAACTATTTATGTTAACGGTTGAGTTATTATTTATCATTCGGTTGGGTTATCAAAAGTTTCTCCGAAAAAGATTTCATGGGTCCTTTTTTCTGAGGAAAATCGAAAAAGGGAGTTTGTGAAGTTGTAAACAAATTAAAAGAGGAAACAGTAGTAAACGAACGTTACGGATGAGTTATCCTACTAAAGGCCATGTTTATATTTGTATATTTCTTAGTTATGTACTTTGTGAGCAATTCCGTTTGTATAGTTTTAAGACTACTACATAGAGGGACGACAATTGAAATGCTCGAAATCTCGACTAATTTCTGCGGAAAACAATATGAAATTAGTTGAGGTTTCAAGCACTCCAATTGTCGTACCTCAACTGGTTAAAAGTTATGCATGCCTTCAGTTTCAATTACGATTGAGTTATGTTTATAGTATTATGTCTAAATTCATTGTTCTTCTTCAACAAAGCAGCTGAGTTACATTAAGCTGATTATTACTTTAAGAGTTTGCATAAAATACTGGAACTATGAATTTTAAATAGCCAGTACGAAATTAAAACAAAAGCAGCAAATGATTAAAAACAAACCGAGTAAAATATGCATATAACAACCGAATAATCAAACATAGGGTCAAATTCTCAATTATCCTTAATGAGGCAAAAAATTCAACCTTATCCCTTTTCAATCAACTTGCATTTTTCCTTTTAGTGAAATTGTTCACTTCCTGTTTTATCCTTTCATTATAATTATTAAATATTTTTAAAAAATAAAAAATAAATTACTTTTTTATCCTTCCATCATCTTCTATTAAGCTTTGAAGTTTGTTTTTTACCAAATAATAATTTTTTTTAATCTATGACAAATTATATATCAAATTGAAGCCCTCGCAATGGGGATTCCAAATATACAA
This sequence comes from Iberis pinnata, assembly GCA_900406425.1. NCBI lineage: Eukaryota > Viridiplantae > Streptophyta > Magnoliopsida > Brassicales > Brassicaceae > Iberis > Iberis pinnata. Next base: position 6,924 of record OVBE01007254.1, read on the forward strand.
CCGAAATTTCAAAACACTAATTTATGTATCCGTAAAGTCTCTTTTAAATTTCAGCTCGGAAAATGAACTATCAAAAACTCGAATAAAAACCATTGGACTATGTTAATTTTGGTCTCCGAAGTTCAAATATAGTATCAGTGTTTCAAGATTCAATCAATAACTCCGTTAATTTAATTTTTAGATTTGGGAGCTACAATTTCAAAGTCAAATTGTGACAAATTGTGAAAAATTTAATTTTCATTAAACTTGATATAACTATAGTATGTGGTACAACTGGTATAATTAGGTATAACTATATCATTTTCATTTATCATAGTTTAATGATAAATTATAACAAATTATATATCAAATCGAAGCTCTTAAAACGAAGATCCCAAATCAAAAGTAAATTTAAAAAACTAATGTATATGTTCTTAAAGTCTCTTTAAATTTTCAGATCCCATAATGAATTATGCAAAATCAAATAAAAAGTTTTTGAGATTTGTTAATATTGTTCTCTTTGATTCAAACATGGTCTTAATTTTGCAAGATTCGCTTTAAATCTCTATCGATTTAAGTTTGAAATTTGAGAACTAAAATTTCAAAGTCTATTTCCGACTAATTTGAGTACTAACTAAATAGAAAACGAACCAAATAATTTTAATTTAAAATAATAAATTAATATTGGTAATTGATACAAGTCTTTTTTGTCAAACCACATTTCTCATTAAATTAAATTTTTTGAGAAACCTTACATAAGAACAAATTAACATAAATGTATGAAAAATATACATAAACAAAAAATACTAAGATAAAACAGATTTTAATCTGTTGCATAACAATCCAAATGCAATGAAAAACATTGATTAAATCGTTGAGAGATTTGGAGAAGACAAGTCGCTTTAAAAACTTTAGCTCCAAGATCATTGCTGCTATGACGTAATGTCACTGGTAAACATGGCAGATGGAGAAACCTTGTGCCTGTTCTCAGGTCGGAAATGAGATAATGCTTGACGGCCAAAACCACCACGAGCAGAGAGAACAATATTGTCCAAGAGGTGAGATGGGAGATGAAGAAGAGGCAGGAGTTCGCTGAGTAAGGGAGCGGAGATGGAGCTTGTAGAGGAGGAGGGGAACCAACGATATAGAGACGATATAGAACCTTAAAATGAAGCCTAAATAGAAGACGAAGCGTGAGACTAGGTGAAGAAAGCGATGCCGGCGGGAAGCCCTGCCGTTGGCGTTGAGAAACTTCATCTCCGGAGCTGCCCAGATAAACGTGTCTGGGAGCTTTTGTGAGAGGCGGCTAGACCTTGATACAATTCTATTTCTTAATAACAATAGATATAAATTACATATATTAAATAACTCAAAACTTAAACATCTAAAGTTTGACACCATCCATTATTTACATTATCTATCATATACTTTTATGATTAATGTGTAAATATTAACATATTCTTTATGAAAAACACACAAATAACATATTTAACAAATAAAAGAAATATCCATGAATTCTCTTAATACACTATAAGGGCTGAGTTATTCGTACATCTAGAATTTAATGTGGATTGAGTTATCCTTAAAATGGTAACTTGATAAGGGATGAGTTATTCTTGCCTCGATAATTGAAGTCGTAATGAAATTTTTTAAAAAAACCCTTTATTATTTAATAAATTTAAAAAATTATGACTGGCCAACGTCAATCACACCTTTATTTGTGTACAATTTAGTGACTTTTACAAGCAAAACCTATAAGTTTGACCTCGGTTATGAAACTTTCTCGATATTAGAAGCGGTAATACTTATATGTATTATACAGGACTAATATCTGAGTTAATGTGTTTTAAAGAAAAATAGTTAATGTGTTTTCTTGATATCTGAGTTATCTAAATAAATACCTGGGTTTTTATGTTTATGTCTGTGTTATGTTTTAGATATCATATGTATTAAAAAAAAGTAATAATTGTGCTGTTAATTTCTCTCTTTAACCCATTTTATCTATATTTTCCAAATTTCAATACTTAAAACTTAAATTTTCAATTTATTATATTACTCCATTAATTAATTATAGAAAGATGTGTTTCTAGGCAAAATGTGTGATTGCGTTTTTTTAGATAGAGAAAAGCAAGAATTATAAAAGGATGTGTTTCCTTGAATATCTGGCAAGGAGACTTTCTTCATTTTAATATTTAATATTTTATTTCCATTTTATCAATATATAATAACAAAAAAGAAAAAATAAAATATTAGTTTTATTTGACACGAACTGATCTACGTAATGCTATATATATATAAATAAGAAAAACCCTAAGAGAGAAAGAAACACATAGAAAATTTCTTTTATATTGGAACAAAAGTTGGGGTTTGCAATGAATATTTCAATCAAGAGAGTGAAGGGAAAGAGCATAAACTTTGAAGTTGAAGATAGTTCCAAAACCATTGACCTCAAGATCTATGGGCCAATTCTCGAACTTGTTATGAGAGTTGGTCCCAGTCTTGATAAACCAAGTCTTGATAAAGAAACCATGTGTATTTTGTATACACTCTTCCGGGCTGGAATAACAACATTGAAGTTAAAGGATCCGATACAATTGCAGAAATTAAGGCCAAGCTTCGGGAGACGTATGATATTCAAGTGGAACACGAGAGACTAATCTTTGAAGGCATACAACTTGAGGATAATCACATTGTTGCTGAGTACAACATCATGCATGACTAAACACTTATCTTGATGTCGACGCTTTGTTTAGAATGTAATAAGGACTGAGTAATCCTTAAGTCGGTAACTTGATAACTCTTACCTCGGTAACTGAAATCGTAATGAAAATTTTTAAAACCATCTTTGGATAACTCTTTGACCATTCTTTGCATAAACTGTGTTATGTTTAATTGTACTGTTAGCAGCCACTTACAGTATTAGCTGACGATGAGAGTTTGTTCTTCAAAGTTCTCACCCTTGACAGAGAGTATTGTTCATATTTGAGATTTGGATGCTTGTTCGATAATGTGAGTCTATTTTGCTACTATTACTTCTTACTGTAGTCATGTATTGTAATATAAAGAAAAACAAAGTCTTTATTAAGATAAGTTAGCCATAATTTTCATCTTCAAATTTTATACCAAATTCAACCTTATAACAAAATGATTCCAATCCATAAATCAACTGTTACGAACACATCTTAGTCATAATTAGCCGTTATTAAACCATAACTCAGTTGTATTAAAAATCCCATCCGTTATTAAACCATAACCTAGTCGTATTAAAAATCTCAGTTGTAAATTAGCCGTCAAGATTTACCAGCCTTATTTAAACCAAAACTCGGCCGTTATTAAACCATAACTAAGTCGTACTAAAAATCTCTTTCTCTTTGTCGCGGCTATGATGTCTTATTATGCATTTATGATATGATATTATGATGCATGTAAAGATCTCTTTTTATGTTATCGAGGTATGAATAACTCATACTTTATGTATATATTATGATTGTATTAGGAGTCTAATACGAAGAGGCGGAAATACGAAAAATCGTGACTCTTCAATTTATATTAATTTTTTTTTTACTTTGACGCGATGATTCTCGCTCTATTTATTTCTCTATTTATATCTTAATTTTCTCACAAATTCACGATCTTTCTGTTAATATGTCTCAAGGTTTTCTCCCTTCCCCTATCTCTCTTTTGCTTTCGTTTTTCCTCGAAAATAGTACGCATGCAATTTCTCTCCTTCAATTTTGATTCCAATTTTTCTCACAAATAGTACACATGCAATTCGATTCCCTCCTGCTTATCATATGCAGTCACCAAAGAGGCATCAAATCTCCAAGTGTTTATTGTAATATTGCTCTCTTATCCTATGAAACCACCAAAGGCGTACCAAATAACTCTTCTCTGAGTTCTTATGACCGTGAAACATATCTCTCTAATTGGGAGGTGATTAGATCCTTAAATCTATCTTGCCATAAATCATCGAAAAGACACATAGATTGTTGTGCAATATAAAATGCATTGGTTTACACTCCACATAATGGATATGTCCATTGCACCAAAGGCATTCTCCGCAATCTAAAGGCAAATTCGTTAAGGTTTTGTTCAACTATCTTGTTATTTAGTAAATCGGATTTTTTTTTGTTTTGTTTTAAATTAAAGTCATTTCTAATATAGGCTGGGGGATGGAATACAATTCTTGAAGATGCTATTATATGAGACTCATCTACATCCTTCAGAACACTTGAGTTCGTCCATTTGGCATTATGTGCATCTCTTGATTGAATTTGATAGATGTGACTCACCGACAACCACATTTAAACATGTATGAGGACTTATGGTGTTTAGCAACACAATAATGTTTATATAAATCCTCGTATAAGCCAATGTAGTTGCAACTGCTAAAAGGACAAGGTAGCTTGGTGAAAGAGCATTGCTCAAAATTTGTTGATCTTTCATTATAGAAGATTTTCGTGGCGCAACCAGATTCTGCATTTGGGAAATTAGAACAACTTGTTTGTTTAGAACACTCACAAGGTGACATGAAGTGAGCATGTAAGGTTTATAGCCTAGTGTCACAATCTTGTTTTTATTAAATAAAGTACTATCTAGATAATCTTCATACTCAATCTCATTATCCTAGTGCTAATTTAAAAACTGGATGTATTTTAGTTATTTACCTCTGCAGATAAAAAGTTTTATACTCATTCAAATCAGTCTTATTCAAACAGAACTCAGTCATAATTATATCAATAAAGTAAAACCAAAACTTATCCATAATTACACCAGAACTCATCCATAAAAACAAGAAATCAGCCATAGAAACCAGAATTTATCCACAATTCTGTAAATCAGTTGTCTAGAGTAAAGTAATCGCTGCATTTAATGCAAACTCTTAAAGTTATAACGACGAACCAAATGTTTATATAGATAACTCAGATAACATGAAAACACATTGACTATTGTTTATTTAAAACACATTAACTCATATATTAGTCTTGTATAATACGGATAAGTATTACCGCTTCTTATATCGAGAAATTTTCATAACCAACGTCAAATTGATAGGGTTTGCGACTTTACATTACCTCTAGTAGGGTTTGCTTGTAAAAGTCACAAATCTGTACACGAATATAGGTTTGATTGACGTTTTTTCATTTATAATTTTTAAACCCTTATCAAGTTACCGACTTAAGGATAACTCAGTCCTTATAACATTCCAGACGTACGAATAACTCAACCCTTATTACGTTACCGATTTAAGAATAACTCAACCATTATTACGTTTACCGATTTAAGAATAACCCAGCCTTATAGAATAAAAAATATATTAGTCATGTATTAATCGAAGATGCACAATTTTTGGTATTCCCGCCTCTTCAAGTTTTTGTTGTCCTCGGTAACGTAATAAGATATTATTACACGCCTCGTACATCAAGCAGATTATTTCTTTTAAGAGTTTGCATAAAATATTGGAACTATGAATTCTAAATAGCCCGTAAGAAATTAAAATAAAAACAGCAAATGATAAAAAAAAACCTGAATAAATTATGCAAGTAACAACTGAATAATCAAATACACAGATCACCGTTAAACTATTCGAAGACCACATAAATCTCGATAACATCTTCCATCATTAAATAAAAAAGAAATTTAAAACATCACAATAATAATTCCGGATATAATGGCATCAAAGTGAGAGGCAATACAAAACGTAGTCACTTTGTTTCTTTTTAATGGATGTTTATATTAAATAAAAAATTTAAAATAAAGATTTTATAATTTTTAAAGAAAAAAATTTACACATTTTTAAGAAACAGAGGAAGAATCACGTCACGTCAAAGTCATATAATTTTTTGGCACGCATGAGAATATGTGGACAAATTAAAAAAGGAAACAATAGTAAACGAACATTACAGCTAAGTTATCCTACTAAAGGCTTTGTTTATCTTTGTGTATTTCTGAGTTATGTTCTTTATTTGCCGACTGAGTTATGATTAATTTACGACTGAGTTATAATCATGGTTTTAACTTATAACTTTCAGAGAAATACTGGAATTACGAATTTTTGATATTCAGAAAGAAAATAAAATACAAACAACTACAGACCACCATCAAACTACTCCATGGCCACAAAAATCTTGTCATCGTCTTCCATCATTAACTGAAAAAGAAATTTAAAACATGACAATATTAATTTTGGATATAATGGATTTAAAGAAAGTTATTAAATACAAAACCGAGTGAAATAACTGAACGAGGAGTATGCGTAGGTCTGAGTCGCTTGTTGTCATACATGAAGCGAACCGTGCCAGAATCAACATTTTTCAATTTACAATTGTGCAGAGATTTGTGCAGAGAATTTTGATGAATATAAAACGTACTTGTTTTGGTGTTTTCAAAGTGAGAGGCAATATAAAACGTAGTCACTCTGTTTCTTTTTAATAGATGTTTTATATTTTAAATTTTTTTTACAAATAAAGATTTTGTAACTTTTAAAGAAAGATTTTTTAGGTCTTCAAGTAAGAGAGGGAGACTCACGTCACGTCATAGTCAGATATTTTTACTTCGGAAAAGTAATATCACATCATAGCCACATACTGCATCATAAGCATAATTTGCCTCGGTCCTAATAATTAATCGATATTAGTACTCAGTCGTAAAATACGTCTAATAAATGAATCGACTTAGTTAGTGTTTATCATTCGGCTGAGTTATTCTTAGTGTCTTGGGTAACACTATACAATACGGCTATGTTATTTTTCTTTGGATGACTAAGTTATAAAATTTTAAGATGAACGCTACGGCTTAGTTATCTTACTGAAGGCTTTGTTTTCCTATGTGTACTTCTCAAATATAATGACTTTGAGAGTAATTCTGTTTGTATAGTTGTAAGACTAATACATAGAGGGACGACAATTGGAGTGCTCGAAACTTTGACTAATTTTATTCTAGTGTCTAAGTTATTGTTTATCATTCCCCTGGGTTATTATTATTGTTTAATAATAAACAAAATGGCTAAGTTATTTTTATTGAGTGCATGAGTTATAAAATTCAAAATATACGAAACGGCTGAGTTACATCATGCTGATTATTGCTTACTAAGCTGTGTTTTTTTCGTCTTTACTTTTACGACTTTCGATTATTAATTAGTGGCTGAGTTATGCCTACGACTAACTCCTATTCTTAGACGGATGAGTTCTATTTGATTGCGGAAGAATTATGTTAGTTTATGGCTGAGTTGTGTTTGATGACGGATTAGTTCTGCTTATATATGACCCGGTTTTGTTTGATAAGGACTGAGTTAATTTTACAATACATGACTACCGTAACAAGTAAATATGAAGATAAAAGTTGTTCCATATGTAAATAACTAAATTACATCAAGTACTTTAATTGCATGATTACTTGTAAGTGTTTTAAACAACTTTTGTTCTAAACCAGAAATCTCACTTCCCAAGTAGTAATGTGCTCTACATGCTGCCAAGATGTGCATATAGTATGCTATTGGCACTATTAACGAAACTCTTGTGCACTACATCAACTTGTATCAATAGTACCACCAGCATACTATGCACATTTGAAAACATTTAGAGCTCGTTACTACATGGAAGGTGAGATTTCTGATGGTTTAGAACAAAAGTTGTTTAGAACACTTACAAGTTAAATTTAATTTATAGCATAACAAATAAAAACAAGCTAGATGAACTAGAACTGTATCAGATCCCTTCATTTCAAGGATGAATGTTTTTTGCTTTATTGTTGATACAAAAATTTGCATGACTTCAAAGGATTCTTCAAGTGGTACTCAGCAGACTCCATCTTCAAGTGGTACTCAGCAGACTCCATCTTCACAATATCATATTTTTTAGTTTATTGCCATATCATAATATTTGTTACATATATATATATATATATATATATATATATATGATGTGAATTTCGGTTAGCAAAATTATTATTATTCGAAAAATTTATATATTTATTATAACTTATTATTATAATAATCATAAGGGAATGAGTACTTTATATTAGAAACGAAAGCCTATATGTCTTCTCCTTTTTATTTAGGTTTTCAATTTACAATGCTCATCTCTTTTGCTAACAATCTTGATACAGAGGAAGTAAGAGCTATGAAGATGGACGGAAGCCAGAGATCCGACGCAAACTCTTTTTGGCTAAGTCATGGAGAGGTGAAAACGAGTTATGGTCCGTTATGAAATTGTTCGAGGCATACGATGGGGAGGAAGTCATGGACCGATGAGAGTCCGGGTAGAAGATTCTACAGATGTACTGTTCACGGTTTCTTCATATGGGAATATGAAGAAAATCCCAATGGTTGGAAAAAGGTGAGCTTGGTGGAGGCGAGAAATGTGATTTGTGAGAAAAAGGCAGAAATCAATTCACGTAAAGACACAATTCGGACTATGAATGATAAAGAAAGGGTTGAGAAGATAGAGCTTGAGAATTAAGTTAGGGCATGGATGGAAAGAGAGAAATTGTTGCGACAGTTTATAGTGATTTCGTTGAGTGGTTTTGTTGTTGTCAGTGCTCTGATATTGACAATGGGGAAGAACTGATGTCGTTTGAGTTGTTTGTAGGGTCATGTTTTGTTGTTATCGGTTGTATCCTTTGATTCATTTTTGTTGAACTGATGTTTTGGGTGGTTTTTTTGTTGTTATAAGTAGTTTTGTAAGATATCAATTGCAAAATGGTTGCTTCTGAGTATGGTTGAGTTACCGTCTTGCAACGACCCAACACTATTTTTGTTACTTGGCCGAATGAGGTTCAATTCTACACTTAGCCAATTTCATGCGATTTTAACAATTCTTTCAGAGTTCTTAAGTAAAATATGCGCATTTTATAGATAGATTCAAATAGTTCCAATACAAGATTAGAAGTCCCTTCAGTGTTTAGTCTTGGAGGGTAATCATGTGTTCGATATTCTGAGGCAGACATCTGACCATAAAATGACAAATATAAATCAGCCAAAAATACAACTAACTCAGCCGCGATGGCAAACAAAACCAGCCGCAACAAGATATATAACGATGAGAGAAATGATGATGTGGAAGGTTAAAAGTGAGAAAGAGGGGATTGAATTCTTATTAGCATTGTAGATAGTTCTAAAATTTGTTCATTTGATGAGACTAAAGTTTCAATAGATGAATGATTACCTTTGTCAATCTTCACTACTAAGTTGATTGAAAATGAAGGTAATCCTGGAGATTGAGATATTGGAGATATGAGGATATCGCTCCTAACATTAGGAATATCTGAAATACCTACGTTGACTCTATCGATGAACTTTAGTTTAATTTCAGTTTAACAAATTAACATTTAATATAAAAATACTGAATATTACAAAGAACCAAGGACGGACCTACAACCTAGGAATAAGTTAATTTTTCTTTTTTAGCAATTGAATTGCCCAAACTCAATTTATTACCAATTTCTATAATGCTAGGCTTCACAAGTTCATAAAATCAAACTCCGATAAAGTGGATGTTGAAATAGACTTGAACCACTTGACCAATACCACTTTAAATAAATTATAAAATATTACTGTTAATAAGTTATACAGTATTTTTTATTTGTGTGGATAAACAACAATAATTTATGAATATCAATTAAAAGTAATGATATGATGTAAAAGTTATTAAAAAATATTTATTTATACGATTCACAATATTATACATATTTATAAAATTCACAATATTATACATATTTTTTAATATGAAAAAGTCATGCAAAATAATTAATTTTAATATATTCTCAGCACTAAAATATGAATCACATAATATATGTATATCTTAAATTCATTTTTGAACTAGGTAAAAAATATTTTTAGGACCGTAAATGAAAAGAACATAAGATAAATATAATCCTCTTAATAATATAAAAACATAAGGAATTTCAGGTAAATTAGTATATTTTATATATAAATATTAAGTAAATGATAAGGCTAAATTTTTTTTTGGCAAAGGTGTTTTATCGAAGATAAGCGATAGATTACATCGTCGATTACAACGAAAAAAGAAAAAACAAACGAGCCGGGTAAGTTAAGAATTATCAAATTTAAAACGAAACTTACGGATGAATTTTCTTATTTAAAGACTGAGTTTTCTTTTGTATGTGACTGTTAGTTATGTATACTTTACGACTGAGTTATTATTGCTATACAACTGAGTTATTTCCATGATTAAATGTGTCTTGAGTGATTATGGTAATTTCGAAATTACTTGCTTGCCTAAAAAGAAAGTAACTATAAAACCAAACAAAAACTCTGATTCAACTTAATAATTACAGAGATGGAAATAGTTATTGTATTTATCATCCCGTTGCATACTTTAAAGTCCATCTTCTTGCATTTTCTTCGTACTGAGACCTATCCCTCCTGTACAAGTCACCAATCTCTGCCACCAGAGGATCTTCAAGATTGGGATCAGCCAACAACGCACCAATGGAGCCCATAACCTAAACAGTGAAGAAACGTTGATTAATCAGTGAAGAAACATTGACTAATTACACTTATACAGACATCACAAGAAAGTTTTCATATATGGGAGATGGTAAATCCAGGAGACCATCGACTGCCTCTCAATATATCCATGTTGATGGTGCCATTGTTGTTGATGTTTGGATGGTACACCTTAGTCTTGAAAGACACCTACACATAACAATCAATCGTGCACATGAGCAAGCAAGAGAATCAATTAATTTGCATAATACAAGAACAGACCTTTAGTGGTAGCATCGATAGTGAGGAGGGAACCGAATGGTGAGTGAGAAGAGTCCACCTTCATACGGAGTACCAACTGCTCCTATTATGAATCCTTCCTAGTGGAAGATGTCGTCTCCCACTAGACCTACAAGAGATGAAATTTCAGGCTTGTGTATCTGTTAGGCTATAAAGGTATTCAAGAACATGATAGACTAACCGACTAAGCAGTGTAAAGAAGGATTACGCTTCAAATTTTTTAACTCCAAGTTAATCCTTACAAGTGCCATCTGCAATAGAGAGGTTGTGAATATGTGACTAAATAAAAAGAGAAACAGAAAAATATATAAAGAGACCTGGAGGGAGAGTGAAACGTCACGATCTTTCAAGGAGTCACGAATTTAAATTTACATGCATAATAAATAGGTCATTCTGCGGTTAGGGTTATATAGGGTTTCTAATATGGAATTTTCCCTTTACCTTTGATATTCTCCCTCTGGATACAAATGTAGGATGTTTTGTCTATTTTATTGATATTAAGACAATAAACTTTTGTCATTAATTTTTTTATTATAATTAAGTTTTAATGCACACAATTTGCATGCACCAATTTCTATTGGGTACGAGTGTTTGTTTTTGAAATAATTTAGTTACTCATAAAACTTTTGACTATAACTTTATTTTACCAATATAAATTTATTACTCTTGCACACTACTAAACATATGCATTTACATTAATTAACCTCAAAACATCTTACATTTATATACAAGGAAAAAAAGCTAAACTAATAGTCAAAAGTAATCTAACTAACTCTTTTATATTTTTTAGAGAATCTCCAACTAACACTATAATAAGTGTTGAAATCACACTAAAATTATAATTGAGAATTGATAATGCTATCGAGATGTATGTTGTCTTACAATTACTTTAAACCTAACATTTTGATTTGGGAACGAGATCTAACTCATATAAAATTAATCATATACAATATACTCTAAATAACTCANCCTCATGTTTTTATATGAGAAAATTATCAAAATAGTAAGGGTTTAGGGTTGGGTTAACTTTCCTTTTTATATTTGTTAGTAAACCCT
>OVBE01007255.1:2752-16054 GCA_900406425.1 Iberis pinnata
CTCCATTTGAAGGATAACAACAAATCTTGCAACCCTAATTTCACAATTAGTTCTCTACTCTTGTGCAAGATCTTAGCCAATTCCTCCCAAAATTCAAGCTTCTCGTTCCCCTAAACTATCAATCACAAGCTCTAAAACTCCATTTGAAGGATAACAACAAATTTTGCAANGAACTATAATTCACCTTTCCTGTATGTCCTTGGAGAGTTCGACAGCAAACCAGATCCGTCGTTCCAAAGCTTACTGGACTACGTCCTTGAGCAACCGAGTATCTCGCCACTGCCAAAAATTCAAAAAAAAAGAAGCTAAACAGATCTAAGAACAAAAAAATTGTCCGTACAGTATCATAGATAGAATTTGAAGAAGAATAAGAAAAATCTCAAACCATCGGTATCGAGAAGTTGAAGACGTTTCTGTTTAAGTCTATCACGAAGGTTATTGACGGTCTCTGTAGCAACGGCGTGGCGTTCTTTAAGCTCTAAGACAGACATTTTCCGTTAAGGGACTTGGTCTTCTCCGACGCCGATCAAGAAAATTTAGAAAAGTCTTAGAAGAGAAGAAACTTCATGATTGAGAAGAGGATTGAATGAGAGAAAGTGTGGGAGGAGGAAAGAAGAAGGTAAAGCTTAACGGAGGAAGAAGGAGTCAGAGTTCGCTGAGCTCTGACCTGAGAGAGAGAGAGAGAGAGATGCAGAGAGTCAATAGAAGATTTGACTTACTTCACTTAAACGACGTCGTTGCGAGTCTTTGGATTATTTTTCGGAGTTGGTGGTATATCTAATGATTATTTATGATTTTAATATTGTAAAGATGTTTTAGCCAATTTGTTTTTTTGTTTTTTTAATTAAGTCTGTCGTTTTATTTTGAACTATGTTTTTTAGTAAATATATTTAAAATTAGTAAAACAAATGATTGGTAAAAAACTGTTTTACGGAAAAAATAAATAAATTACATGAAAATCTATAATTTTTAAGTTTTTTATATTTAATTTAAATATTAATTTAAATGGAACTAAAAAAATACTCTCTTGGTTTCTTATTAATAGATTTTATAGGCATTTTATTTTGTTTCAAATAAATATATTTTTTGTGTTTTTATGCAAATTGTAGATTTCAAAAAAAATTAAATGAAAAAAATCTAATTTATTGAATTGCTATGGCCCATTTTCTTGAGAAAATGTTTAGTTTTGGAAAAGTTATGTATTTATAGTTTATTATTGATGTTTTCTTAATATTAATTTGTGTGAAATTTTTAAAATATCTATTATTTTTTTTTTTTGTCATCATTAAAATAATAAAAGTAGAGATACAGAGGAGAAACTGTTAAAAGACAATTACAGGTAAAACAAAACAGAGCAGAAAAGAAAAAAACAGAGGAGTTATCTCAAGTAATCTCCGAATCGAAGAAATCAGTGAGCCAGGAAGGTGATCCGGCTGCGACGTACGATTGAAAAAGATTACAAGAGATTACACTTGATGCAATTTGATGAGCACCTCTGTTTCTGTGCCTTGGATCGAAAACAAAAGACCAAAAGGGGAGATTGGAGAGAGAAGCATAGAGGGAAGATACATTCGTACGTTTAGCTTGCCAGATATTAAAATCGGAGAGAGCTTTAACGAGAAGACCTGATTCTGAGGCAAAAATGACTTGAGTAAAATGCAAATCCAAAATAGAAGAAACTGCCCATGAAGATGCTGTAAACAAAGCCTCTGTTTTGGAAGAGACTAGAGAGAAAGAGCGCCTACTGTGCAAAAGAACCTGACCAGATGAGTTCCTTAGCACCCAAGAAGCACCCAATCGACGAGATTTTGAATGCCAGCAATATCCTATATTGCATTTTACCCAGGGAGGTTTTGGAGGTTGCCATTGGCGGGTACATGATTCTGGTGAGGAAGAATGAGTGACTGAATGAAGATTAGCTTCAAACCAGAGAGTAGCATCCTCCATGAACTTAAGAGCAGAGAGATAGGTATCAAATAGTTTCCCTTCTATTGAGAAGGCATTTCTTGATTTCCAAATTCCCCAAAGGAACCAGGGGATGTGTCTTCTGATTGACCAGGGAATTGAGTGATCATCTAATACCATGAATAGATGATTAAAGTTAAAATAGAGAGAGGTGAGATGATATCCTTCATAGGGAAAGGGTATGTTGGAAAGTGCCCAGATCTGCCTAGCATAAGGACATGTGAACAAGCAATGGTTAATTGACTCTCCATCATGTCCACATAGTGCACAGGTGTTTAGCACTCGTATTTTCCTTTTTTGTAGGTTATTCAGAACTGGCAGAGCATTTGAGATTGCTTTCCAAACAAACACCTTGATCTTTGAAGGAGCCTTTAATTTCCAGGCTCTCTCTTTTAGAGGATTTAGAGATGGAAATGAGCAATAGGATTGTATCAAATCTGCATATTTGCAGGAGTGAGCAATCGAGTATGCAGATTTTGATGAGATTTGTCCACTCTTTGTATGTCTCCAAATGTGAAAGTCTTCTAATCTGGTTCTTGGTTTGATCTTTTTGATTATGTCTATATCTTCTCTGTAAAACCAAAAATCCAGCTTATCATAATCCCATGTGGATGTTGAAGGTGATATTAGATCCGAGACTTTCATATATAGGTTGATGTTGTTTTGCTTTATTAGTGGTGACCGTGTACCCTCTTCTAACCAATTTGAAGTCCAGACATTGATGCTTCTACCATTGCCAACTCCAATTCTGAGGCCTTTTTTCAATAGAGTTTTGCCTTCTATAAGGCTTCTCCAAGCATATGATGGCCTAACTCCCAGAGATGAATCCAAAAAATCCGTGTGTGGAAAGTATTTGCTTTTGAGGAACAGAGCACATAAGGTGGAAGGATGTTGGACCATTCTCCAACTTTGTTTAGCTAGCAAGGATAGATTGTAACATTCTAAATCTTTAAAACCCATACCACCTTGCTGTTTATTGAGACATAACTTGTCCCAACTGACCCAAGCTATTTTTCTTCTACCTAAGATTGTATTCCACCAGAACTCTAACATTGCTGAGGTAATGGAAGAGCAGGTTTGCTTAGGTAGTTTGAAGCATCGCATAGCATGAGTGGGTAGAGCAGTGACAACTGCTTTTAAAAGCACCTCTTTGCCTCCTTGTGAAAGTAGTTTTCCAAACTAACCAGACAGCTTGGCTCTAAGTTTGGCATGAATGAATTTGAGAAGGTGAGATTTAGAACCTGTGAATATTTCTGGTAAGCCTAGGTAGGTAGAATTTCCTCCAATCTTCTCAATTTGCAGAATTGCCTTCACAAATTGTCTATAGTGCTGATCAATCTTCTTTCCAAATGTGATGGCAGATTTATCATAATTGATTCTTTGTCCAGATGCTATTGAGTACTGCTCTAATATCTTTTTGATGTTGGTACATTGAAGAAGGGATGCTTGACAGATGAAGAGGCTGTCATCTGCAAATAACAGATGAGAGATAGAGGGACCCTGTTGGTGTAGTTGAAGACCTGATATTGAGCCTGCCAATTCAGCCTTTTGAAGCAAGTGTGAGATGCCTTCTGCACAGATGACAAAAAGTAGAGGGGAGATAGGATCTCCTTGCCTTATCCCTCTTGAAGGGATGATGTGACCAAATGATTGATTGTTGATATTCACTGTGTAAGTGACAGTGGTGAGACAGTTCATAATCCAATTGGTCCATTGACAATCAAATCCCATAATAGTCAACATGAATCTGATGTAATCCCACTCTACTCTGTCAAAAGCCTTTGACATATCTGATTTTATAGCAATATAGTTCTCAGCAGCATAGGGATTGGTTTGTATACTGTGAAGGATCTCATGTGCTAATATGATGTTGTCAGTTATTGCTCTGTTGGCAACAAAACCAGATTGAGCAGGAGAGATGATTTGAGGAAGGATTAGCTTAAGCCTTGAGGACAAGATTTTGGTAACCACTTTATATATTACATTGCAGAGGCTGATTGGTCTGAGTTGAGTCATTTCAGAGGGATTTGGAGTCTTGGGGATAAGACAGATTGTGGTATAGTTCCAATCCTTAGGCAGTGATCCTGTGATGAAGAAGTCTTGAACTTCTGTGACAACTTGATCCCCAATTAAATGCCAAAATTTTTGATAGAATAGGGCAGTGTAACCATCTGGACCTGGAGCACTAGTTGCTTTGAGGGAGAAGACTGCTGATCTTATTTCTTCTTTTGTGACTGTCTTAGTGAGAGTCTGGTTCATTCTCTCAGAGACTTTTGGATTCATGTCTTCAAACATTCTGAAATCTATGTTGCCTCTGGAAGTTGAGAAGAGATTGGTGAAATAATCCACTGCAATATTACCTTTTGAAGCATCCTCAGTATTGATGTGGCCATTAGTATCTTTCAGTGCTTCGATTCTATTTGAGGCTCTTGTTGCCTTGACAGAGTTATGGAAGTACTTAGTATTCTTGTCTCCTGCTAGAAGCCATTTTTCTCGGCTTTTTTGTTGCCAGTACTTTTCTTCTTCTTTGTAAGCAATCATCAGTTCTTTTTTGATTTCAAATAATGCTCTTGCCGAAGGGTGTAAGGTGGATTGAAGTGCTTCAAGGTTTTGTTGCAAGGCAGTTATCTTTTTGGTTGAGTTAGTTTGATTGGTTTTTTTCCAATGGCTTATAAATCTTCTGGTTAATCTCAACTTTTCTGAGAGCTTTAGTGAGAGGTGGGTATCTAACCAGGATTGAGTGAGAGACTCCAGGAAACCTTGTTTGGTAAGCAATCTGCTATCAAATTTGAAATGGCCTCTATGTGAACTGCCTCCTGCAATCAGTCTGAGTAAGATTGGACGATGGTCAGAACCACGCTTGTCTAAGAACTCCTGGATGGCAGCTGGGAATTGTATAGACCAGGCTGTGTTGATGAAGCATCTATCTAGGCGAGATTGAATCCAAAAGGAACCTCGACGTCCTGCCCAAGTGAAACCATCTCCTTGGCTTCTTAGTTCTGAGAGTTTACAAGATGAGATCATATCTGAAAAGGCCTGAAACTGGTTTGGAGATTGTACTGCACCACCAATTCTTTCCCCCTGATGAAGCACATCATTAAAGTCTCCAAGTGCGCACCAACTTTCTGATCTTGATACTCCTATTCTGGTAATTCTTTCCCAGAGATTGTCTCTGAGTTTCTTAATGGGGTGACCATAGATAAAAGTAAGATAAAAGGAAGAAGAACCAAAGAAAACTTGAATATCAATATAGTTTTTATCCGCCAAAAGGACATTTACAAGCAGAGAGTCCTTCCAAAATAAAGCTAATCCCCCACTAAGGCCTACAGGATCAACAATATAGACATGATCATAGCCTAGGGCAGCTTTAAGAGCCAAAATTACGTGCCTTTTGTTTTTAGTTTCACTCAAAAACAGCAAATCAGGGAATACTAATCTTCTTAATTCCCTTAATCTTGGAACTACCAGGTCAAAAGCACGACCAACCCCCTGGCAGTTCCAACAAAGGATGCTCATGGTGACTGTGGTAGTCCCTTAGGTGGGACTACCACAAGCTTGATTGGTTCTGGTTCCTTGATGTTCCTGAATCTCTGGGTGGAGTGGAGCATTGTGTCCCCTTGAGAGTTGTTACGCTTTCTTTTTTGTGGAGTTTCATCTGCATCCATTATCTGGTCAAAGGATGATGTCAATCTTTGTTGTTTTCTTGTGAATTTGCTTGGTCTGCGTCTTGGAGGTTTTGAGTCTTCTCTAGTCCCGGATGAAGGGTAAGGAAATGATCCTGATGTAAAAACCGTAGGACTAGAGGAAAATGTAACCAAGGTACCAGACTTAAGATAATCTTCTTGATGGTGAACAGGTTGTTGAGTGTTTTGCAAGCGAGCTGAAATTGGTCTGGATAGTCTTTGGTGAGCTGAGCCTTTTTCACTGGATATAGCAGATGCGAGCAGTTTAATATTTGAGGCATGTGGAGATGGTTCTGAATTGGAGAAATCGAATACCAATCCTTTGCCTTTGTCTTCTTTGGTAGAGAGAATGGGAGTAGGCTCTAATCTGAGTACTCTCTTTTGTGCTAGGAGATCTGAGCTAAGGCTTCTAATGGACTCCTTGATTCTTTCTGCTCTGATGACTTTTTCTGCAATGGGTCCAAATTGAATGTATTTTCTCATCTCTTGCAATACCTCAGGAGCCATCTTGAGTCTACCTGTTGAAGAATCTAAGCCAACTTGATCTTCTGTGACTATTCCAAACAGGGGGTCTTCAGGGGTGATGATAAGTTGAGGAATGGGATGGTCTGAGGAGTCCTTGTGAAGAATGTTATGATCTTCTGATTGCCGTTGATTTAAAAAAGGACAAGAGACTTTTTCATGAGTTATGCGTTGACAACAGTAGCATCTTCTTTGAATTCTTTCAAAATCATACAGGATCTTGGTGGTCTCTCCTGTGGGTAATCTTATGACTCTATATCTTCGAAGTGGTTGGTCTATGTGAAGTCGAACCTTGACTCTGACATAGTCTCTGCTTTGAGATTTTGTAGGATCAAAAGCCACCTCAAGAACTTGTCCTGCAAATTCACCAAGACGAAAGATGGCTCCTTCGGAGTAGTGGTTGACTGGTATATTTCGAATTCTAACCCATACTTCATAGTAGGTGAGATAATCAGGTGTTGGATTCGGAATCCATCTTTCCATGAGTATAACCCACTGATCGTATGTCTGAAGTCCTTTTTCGAGAACAGCTTCTAGGTCTTGCTCATATTTAAAAATAAATTGGAATCGGTCTTGAGATAAAGCCACACCCCTCACTCTGTTGGTTAGTTGCCATTTTCTTGGTAGTTCGTTAATTAGGTTGTTCATCGATTGACAGACTGGATTAAGGAGCTTACCCATTAAGCTTATCTTGTTTTGCTCAGCTGAGCTGAATTCCGGTATGTCTGGAAGGTCGTATGGTTCTTCGCCATCTTCTAGAGTCATTTGCTTAACCTGATTGAAAAGAGCTTCGGACATTGAGATCGGTAGAGAGGACTGAAAAGAAAATAGAGATGATTTCTGGAAGAGAGGAATCGAGATAGGAAGATCGGAAGTACAGAAACAAGAGCAGAGAAATCGGATGAGGGTTATCCGTATGATGAGAAAACAAGTACTGTTGAGATTGGAAGGAATCTTTTTGCTAGTAGAAGGAAGAGTTCTAAGCTCTAATCTATTAGTGAAAGACACTAAATCAATTAGAGAGTTCTAAGCTCTTTTAAGAGAGTTCTTTTTTCTTTTTTTGCCTATCAAAATATCTATTATTTAGAAACATAAGAAGTATATATATATATATATATATATATATATATGTAAAATGTATCTATATATATATATATATATATATTTTCTTGTCAACATGTATATTTAGGTTAACATATGGAAAGAACAACATAAAAAGAAAAGGATTTTTGTTGATATTGTACAAAACCAACTACTTGCAACATATAAAACTAACAGCATGTAATACTTTTTTATTCAATTAAATAATTTGATTAACAACTTCTTTTCTTCTATATTTTTTTTGTTTTTTTTTGTTTGTTTTTTTTGTTCTTTTCTTCTATATATTTGTAGCAAAATGATTTGTATTAATTAGTGTTATTTCTGAGATGAATGAACAAAAAAAATATGTTAGATTGTGTTAACTTTTCTATGTTGAGTAGTTCACTTGTTAGGTTTTAAAGGTTTTCCAGAAAAACCAGGTTTGATAGTTGGGGTTTGACATAATGGATTGAATTTGTTAGGTTCTTAGTTTAGATTTTTTTTTTTTTAATGCATGAATTAGTTTGATCACCTAGTTCATGATAATATGTTAATAAATACAAAGATATTTAATTTATAGATCTGACATAGTCTAGATGAATAAGTTTTTCTGTTTACGGGAGTATTGTCTTAGATGCTTATGAACATATCAAATCAGAATCTAATGCATGATTGAATTATCTAAATATGGTGAAAGTTTATCTTTAGTAATTCGAACATATGGATCTAATACTTCGGGAGAAGATTAGTCTTTAATTGTCTTTTGAGTTGAGAACTATTTTCATTAGTAAATCTTGCATGTTAACCTGAGCTTCAGACATGAATATTTGTGGAATTCTCTGATGCCTAGCGCTTTATCTTATTGTTTTAAAACCACTTTTTTGTTATTGCTTATTCCCAGTTACAATAAACTCTATTTAATCTGTCTTAACTATAATTGAATTTAAAACCGAAAGTCGTGCTTATTTGGTCTTTGTGGTTTCGATCTCTCTTATACTACTGCATTTGTTGTGCATTTACAGTGAATATATTTGAGTTAAAATTTGATATAAATATATCAGATGTCAAAACTAAAACAACTTAAAAGAGATACATTATAACCACCAAAAAAAAATATAGTGGAAATAAGTGTTACAGTTATACATTCAATAAATAATTATTTATAGTGTGCTTAAACTACTATAAAAATAACAACTTATCAAGAGACTTCAGTCTAGAGGTTAAAACATTCTTTAAAGTGTTCAAAATCATTAATTCAAACAATTTGAATAGAGTAATTTCCACTTTAAATATGTATTATTAAAAGTTGACTCCGGACGTCGGAAAAGATTATGGACCAAAAATTTAAAACTTCCACGATTTATGATAATAATAATAACAACTTGATTAGGCAAATACAAAAAGAAGAAGAAGCAAGAGGTAAAGAGTAAAAAAAAAAGAAAGGTAAAGAGTAATTTACCCCCAAAAACAAAGAAGTAGTATAGAGTTAACTAATTTAATCACACAAAATATACTAATTGAACCATTACATATATACATGGAAGATCAAGGACACAAAGAAAAGTATAAAAGCCATAGAAGAAAAACCTTTAGATTCAAATGCTCCATTCTTCTTCGTGTCTAATGCTTTGTCCGAATTCACAAATTTGTTCATTATTCCTTGACTTTCTGCTCCTCCTCTTCCTCCACCAGGATAGACACAACTATTATAGCCTGTCAAAATTTATATACAAGAAAAATGAAACCAATTAGTATTTTAGACAAAAATAAGCATTTTGCTATAGTTCAATGGTGAAATATATAAGCAAACTAAGAGCATATCCAATGCTTAAGCAATTTTTTATTCAATTTAATATATAAGAAACTTTTGGTAAGATTATTAATTTTGTTGTTTTTAATGGTTAAGATACTTGTGATGCTGTTTTTTTACATTTCAATTCATAAACCAATTTAGATTTTTTATTTTCTTAATAATGTTATATTTTTGAAATTCGGTTTATTTTTCAGTTATTTTTCGGTTATTTTTGGTTTTTTGGTTATTATCGATTTTTGGGTTTTTTCAAAAAATAAAAATAAAAAAATAAACTGATCGGTTATCGAACGGAGCCGAACCGAGAACCGAAATTGAAAATTCTTCTTGTGCCGATCAGTTTTCTCTACATAGCTTGGTTCGATTCGTGAAATCTTCGGTTCAGTTCGAAAAACTCGGTTCGGTTTTTTTCACAGCCCAAAAAAACCATGAATCTAAAAAAAAAATAAAAAATTATCCACCCTAATGCCAACACGTCGCATCTAAAAATCGGTTGTAAAAAAGCTCTAATAAAGATCGATTTTAAGCTAAATAGCCTATTTTTATTTATATAATTTTCCTAACTACACTAAGCAACCTTCTAAACACATCTATTTGAGGTGGTATAAGTATACTCAAGAGGAAATTAATGTGGTTAGATAAGAATTGATACTTGTTCTAGGCACAAAACGAATCATCAATCACTAGATCAACATAAGTTTTATATGGTGGTAGCTGGTTGTTCGAATATTTAGTTTGGTTCTTTCAAATTTTGAATAGTTCGTATATAAAAATTTAAACTCTATTTAGGTATTTAAAAAAAAATAATTTTAACCGATTTAGATACGGTTTTTGGTTTGCTTTGGGTTCAATTCCGGTTATTAGGATAACTAATGCAGGTAAATTTTCATTTCGTTCACATACCCATTTGAGTATTTTGGTTTCTATTTTAAAAATAAATATGTTTTTAACAAATATTTTGTAATTTAAATATATAATTTTATTATTTATATAGTTAATAAAAAATATTATTTACTTATGATGAAATAAAGTTAGTTCGGTTTAGTTCATAAATTTTAGTTCGGTTATTCGGATAATAAATTTGATATTTGTTCGTGTAGTTTCATAATTAAATTCGGATTCAGAATCGAGTATTTCTATTTAGTTTGGTTGTTCATATATTATGTTCACCCCTAAGTGGGCTTTGTTACACCTTTTAATATACACACAAAGTCAAAAGGTCAAAATAATGTAATGTCTAGACAATACTACAAAAAATGTGAGAGTTGAAAGAAAAACTTACTAGGATTTTGGGAAGTGATTGTTGCGGTTTGAGAGAAATCACAATCTGTTGATTTTTTAGGCGACTTTTGGTAGTACATATTCATGGCATAGGCTGCATGAGATGCCACATTGTTCGGCTCGAAACAAGCTCCTCCAGGCTGTATCGCCCCGCAGTCTATCCCTTGTCCGCACGCCCAATCCAAACCCGCTTGTAACTTCTCATTCGTCGCACCTTTCTTCGGCACACACCACCCGGTAGATGTTACTTTTCCTGATGGCGTCTGGTTTTATCATCAAAACATAACCTCCTAAATCAAAACCTCTATTATATATTAAGTTTGCATCAACATTCACATGTTATAATAGTACACCTTTTTACCAATATAAACCACCACTTTCAACTTTCTTTATGTTAAATCGTAAAAGTTCCGAACCTCTAACTCATAATATATTCGATATCTAAAGCCGAACCTTAAATATTCCAATGAGATCTTATTTCCAAGATCTATTTAGTTATAAAGAAATATACACAAATGATAATCTTTCCTAATTAATATACCCAAAGAGATCTTACTTCCAAAATCTCTCAATAAGACAGGCTTAGCTTTGCAATTCTCGTTTGGTTGAATAATGTATCGTCCCTATTTGTGGGCTTTATAATTCTAGGATCGGCTATGTAAACGCCATACTAGAATTATGTCCAATGGACAACCATGAACAACCTATATTAATATAGACATTTATGGACTTAGACTTTAATGGGCACGGTCAAAATTTGTCCAAAATCTGAATGGACAAAAACGGCCAGGACAAAATGGGCGTGGACAACCCATTTGATAGCCCTACTAAACAGGTTTGAACCCAAAGCAATAGAGAACCAATCCTAGGACACCACACATTTAGTGACTTTTAAAACTTTTGTAAACACTAATGTAGAAACCTAAACCATTTTGGTGTGAAATGTATCTCTAACCTGACTACTACTGTTGGTGCCACTACTGCTACCCTTGGCAAGGCCAACATCATAGACCATTGAAAGATCGGTTTTGAAAAGCCCGAAAGCTCGTTCCGAAGAAGGTCCAGGTTTTAGATTTTCGTCGTAGAGCGCAAAAATGTAAGTGTCGATGGATTTGCCAGGCATGAGAGGTGTGCCAACCATGGACTTTAGATGAGCTATTAGGTTTCCATTGTATGCTTTGGCATTATCTACACTAGGTCCAACCTCGTTGGTGTCACCTCTTGACGCCCAACCAGTTTCCGCTACCACGATTTCGACCTTTTCGAATCCCATTGATTTCAAAGCCGAATGAACCGCATCTACCTGCAAATGGTTGAACTCAAAGACTGTAACTTGTGAAGTAAACAACCATGAACAAAGACTTATTACTATGACTTTGTATGACTTTACCACATGAAAAACTCATTCTCTTGGTATAGTTTTTAAGTACTTTTGCCAATTGGCTATTTTTGTTTGGAAGATAGTTAATATTGTTTTTTTATATTGATTTGAGAATATATCTTTTAATTTTAAAAAATGAATACAACCATTCACACCAACAATTTACTATTCACCAAATATATATAAATATAAAAAATTATAAAAATATATCAGGTGAGACAATTTTCTCATATACTGATGAAGGGTGGGCCTTCGGGTTTTCGAATCGGGTTCGGATTCTGGTTTTTCGGAAATAGAAATTTATCACCCATATAGAACCCGAAAATTTTTTCGGGTTCGGGTCGGGTTACATCAGGTTCGGGGTGAGGTGGGGTCAACACTATGAGTTTCGATTTATACCAGAAATTTTATGGATTCCAATAGGTTTGTATATACCGAAGAATTCATTAAAATACCTTAGTCTATAAAAATATTCAAAATTAGTTAATATATTAATATAGTTTTTGGCTTTATGCTATCACAAACCATTATTTCTCCAAATAACCACACACAAACAAAAAAAAATTTGCTAACATATTTCAGGAAAGAACTTGAATCTAAAAAAAATTTCCCTACCTAACCCTAAAATTCGCATACAAGTTAATGTTGAAAAATGTAATATTTTGTTTAACGTATCAATTCAGGTTTTTCAAGTACCTAATCAAGTACCAGGTTGGATCGGATTCGGATCGGATACCCGAAAAATATTAGCTTAAAATCCATTTGGATAACTGAAATTTTCGGATAAGATTCAGTTCGAATATTTCGAGTTCAGTTCGGTTCAGATTTTGGTAAATATACCCACACGTATATCTATCAATGTTATAGTCATAATGATTTTATTTAATTCATTCAACGTTGCTTACGTGGAACTAAATCATGACAAATGAAGACAAAATATTTCAAGAAACAACTTAACTCAGTGCGAATCCAGCCTGTCACACAAATCTATATTCATACTTATTCCCTAAAAAGATAATAATTTACATAAGAACCAAAAATCTATAATACGAACCATAGTAACCATATCAATAAACACAAACAAAACTCTTATTACATATAATTTGTATTATTATATAATATATAGATTGTGTGTGATGATGAAAGTGTAGATTCAGACACATATGTCACACACTTATGGACCAAAATCATACAAAGCAAACAACTGTCTTTTGTATTATATAATATATATAAAAATATATATATATATATATATATATATATTTAGAATATTTCTAAGTGGAAAAGTAGAAACAGAACAAATTCTTTGCTACAATCTAGTGCAATGAAAAATCATATATTTAAACCGAAAGTTCATAACTTTAAGATTCGGCCACGTGAATACTACTAATTATTATTTTGATTTATATTTGAAAATTTATTAAAACTACCCCACACTTAATTCTTTCAAAACAATCACAAACTTAAGGTTACTCGTTATGGAGTTTTAATGGATTTTAAAATCGGTGCGAAATCATGTGTTTTTCGTTTAATGATTTGTAAATCCTAAATGAAATCAAGTGTTATTCGTTTAATGATTT